>JALIZH010023650.1:0-70015 GCA_030522465.1 Rhipicephalus appendiculatus | reverse complement strand
ACAAAGCATTTCTAGCTGGTCTGATGGAGGGGTCACCATGAAAGAAAAATTACACCATCTCCCGCTAAAGGGAACCATGTGTAGATGTGAAGCAGCGGGCGCTAACGCTTACACTGGCGGCAGCGTTGACGCTGGCGTTCATCGCAGCATTGCGCAGGAGAGAAAATTGGGGAGGCGCAAAGCACGCAGTGACGGAGCGGTGTTTCCTACTGGAACATGCCAATCGCTGCTAATGGGCAATGAGAGACAGAAGAGTCCGACTGGACACAGAGACCCGCAGTCCGCTTTTAGTTAACGCGCACGCTGCGAATTTTTATTGTTCAGCAACGCACAGGAGAAATCTCCCACCGGCACCACCATGCAGGTCAAGATCCACTGCCATATATACGGGGTGGCCAGTGAACGGTTGTGCAGCGCGAGCAGTCGGTTTTTTCAACCAAGAAACTCGCTAGCAGACGCTGCCTGCGTCGGCGTCGCGAGGCGAGAGAGGGGGGAGCGTAGGAGAGGAGAGAGTGGGGGGACACGCATGCGCAGTGGGGAGTGTGGACGCCGCGGGCAGGGATGCCTAGAGGAGAGAGGAGGGGAGGTGCATGCACAGTGAGGGTGTGGTTGCCGCGGAGAGGGATGCCGAGAGGGGGAGAGGAGGTTTTTTTATTTTTATTTTTTGAAAGGGTTTGCGCATGCGCAGTAAGGGAGGCCACGCGGCACACCACCACCACCACCGGATTAAGCTTCGCCATAAGATGCTTCACATCTAAAATATAGAGAAAGGGGGGGGGTGCTAGTGACGCTATAGAGTCGTGCTGATCCTGTAGTCATTATGCGTGAAGCTAAACGCCCGCTTATAACGAGATCATCGCACGCGGGTAGGCGTGCTCACATTTCGACATGAATTATCGATTTTGCGCAGTAAAAAAGAGGCTGAAGTGCGGGGCCACGCTTGGCTAACACACAATTAAGAGATGCGCACACATGCGGGTGTGCCCCTTTCTACAACGGAGGTTACGAAGTTCACGACGTGACCAAAGCGCTGAAGGGAGAGTGCCCGTACGTTGGCGGTAAACACATACACATACTAGCGGTGTATTACATACACATTCCACCGTTACTATGTGTATTACACACACATACTGGCGGTGGAACAACGTATGGTATACACTGAGCGCCTCTATGCATTAGAGGGCCTTGTGCGACATTTTTGTCATCTATTTGATTATACTTGTCATGTATGGTTTCAAAACAGAATGTGCTTTGGAATGAGCTCCTGAATGCTGGAATGCCCGTTTTGTAAAAATTGCGCTAATATAAACTTGGAAGATTCGCCAGATCACTTCGCTTCTTGAAGTATAGTTTACAAACAATGAATGTGCGTAGACTGCCGATAGCTCTTCTTTATTTCTCGGCATAGACTGCATACGGCTGTAAATGAAATAAAAGAATTGTGAGACAGAGAAAACATTAGCAGCACATAGTCAATTTTTAATCAAGTTCTTTGTTTTTTTAAATTTTCGATTGCATGAATTTAGGAGCTCCTGAATGCCACCGATATTTTACGTTGTAATTTGTAATGACAAAATTTATTACAGCAGAGCCCATGGAGGGCATCTAATTTTATTTATGTACCATACAATCTATATTTTGTTGGATAACAGCTGTGAGCGAAAAACTATTAACTATGCAACTGCTTATCGAAGAACCGAGTGCTATAAGGCTAATGACAAAAATAAGTGCGCCTGCGCGCCAGTTCTGTTGGGCGCTTTGCTGAGGAGTGGGGATCCAGGGTAGACAAGATGCAAGCCATTCATCCTCTTACCTGACACAGATAAGAAGATGAATGGAGTTGGTAGAACGCACCCCGTTGACGAAACCTCGGTAACCTACACTTTCCCCTTTGCCCCTCTTTTCCCTTTGACAAGCTGTGCACGTCGCCAGCGTTATTGGCACACACTTGGGGCTGCCGCATTCTGCGTATATACAGCCCGGGTGATTGGATACCACCGGCTTCCTGACACGTCTGGGCGATCCTATCTCCGGAAGAGATAAGACCGTAGAAACAGCGCATGTAGCCATCAAGCTAACGACCGCGGGAGTGCGCCGCAAACAATGAAGGAAAGCGAAGACAGCGGGCAAAGATGCCCGACAACAGGAAAGTGCATCCATTAACGCATCTCCTATACAGCGGAGAAAAATTCACCAGAGCGTGTACGATGGCGTACGGAATTTCGTATGAATACGATCTTTGTTTGCCTTTAACGGCTATAATACAGAGAACATTCAATATTATGGTTAATATGCGCGACGCGCCATGAGTCTCACGTAAATTAAATTTCCGTGCCTATTTTTGAACCATCTCTACGGACACTGGGGTAATGCATCTGATGAATACAATGAATGTCCACAATTTAAGCAGACCAAACTCGAGCATTTTGTGAATCGTAAACTTTCAAAGAGTCGATTTTGCTATCGCAAGAAAAAAAAAGGCCTCACTAGAACACAATAATCACACTACGTTCACATATACAAGCAAAAGAACTGGCTTATATACATGCCGCCCGCAGTCTTTCTCTTCCGGCTTTACTGCGACCGCTTACTTGCAAAATGTTTTAGTTATAAAGTAAATTTCTAATCTGTTAACTGGAGAAACAGCCACAGCGTCTGCAGGAAAGTCAGGAATGAGTCAGGAATGAAATGCACGCTATTTAACGATGTATGCTTGACCAACAAAAGTTGGATTAGTTTGCCGGGAATTCATACCAGAAAGCAGCTTACTGTTTTCTGGTACTATCTTCAGTTTAGCCCATGGGTCGGCAAACTCACTCATGAGTCGACTCACTCAGACTCACTCAGACTCAGATTGAGGCGTGAGTCTGAGTCTGAGTGAGTCCGGCTGAATTATACTTAGGTGAGTCTGAGTCCGAGTGAGTCCGCTTGAGGAAAATTTTGGTGAGTCTGAGTTCGAGTGAGTCCGGCTGAGTTATACTTTGGTGAGTCTGAGTCCGAGTGAGTCCGGCTGAGTTATACTTAGATGAGTCTGAGTCGGAGTGAGTCTCCTTGAGGAAAATGTTTGTGAGTCTGAGTCCGAGTGAGTCTGGATGACGAAAACACCGGTGAGTCTGAGTCCGAGTGAGTTTGGTTGGAGAGAAATTTGGTGAGTCCGAGTCCGAGTGAGTCTGCTTCAGCAAAATTTTGGTGTGTCTGAGTCCGAGTGAGTCCGGTTGAAGAAAATATTAATGAGTCTGAGTCCGAGTGAGTTCGCTTCAGCAGAATTTTGGTTAGTCTGGATCCTAGTGAGTGCTAAGCGAAAAACGTTTATTGAGTGAGTCTGCGTGGGCTCCATTTATTTTGCCGACCTTATGGTTACAAATATTTATAGCCTCCTTTTATGGCGTGCCTTGTAATCGTATAGATGTACCGTTTTGTAAAGCCCTAGAAATTATTTTTCAAATTATCAAGCTGTCCATGCCCTCATATACGAGGGCATGTAAGTGGGCTGTGCAGCATGTTCTGACAAATGTACAACTCCAGGCCACTTTTATTAGGCGATATCGTGATCCACATTGATTTTGATCTACAATTGTGTACCTAATCAACGGAGAATGAGTGCAATGTTCGAGCTTCATCATTCATGTGGATTCAAATACGACAAAGCAGCACGATTCACGAGCATAGAGCGCCCCTTCGCTCTCTGTTGCATTGAACCGCTTGTGTGTTTAGATGCCGCTTCGGTTTTTCTATTTATAAATGTGGCAATTGGGAAATTTTGGAGCGCTAAACAAGACATTCAGAAGTACGAGAGAGACAGGACGGGCGCTTTTGAATGCCTTGTGAATGCATTGTTTCGCGCTCAAAAATTTTCCAGAAGCTATGCACCATTTCACCGAATTTCAAGCTTTGTTAAAAATGTAGCGACGGCACGGACCATCGGCTTTCATCATGTCATTCGCTACCAATTAAACAGCGGCTGCGTTATTTAAAGTGGCTAGATAAAGCTTGCCCCCGTGGTACCTGGAAAGTTGTAGCGACCGGATTTCAAGGAGGAAGGGGGTAGAAACGCACCATTCATGCCATACGCGACGCTTCATCACTTGCAAAAACAAATTTCTTCAGGCTGTAATATGGTCTAAGAATTCTGTTACCTCTCGGCAATTCAAAAAGCTTCTAAACTTTAATGAACTCTTCGAATTCTAGACTCTCTTTGGGAGATATTGCTGCCATACTTTCCCAGCACGCCTGCAGTTCAGTCCTTGCCGACTCAAGCAAAGACCGTTTTTTTTTCGTATTTTTTCTTTTCTTTCCAATTCAAACACCTTTCCATTCATAGACAGCGTTGACGCGCCGAAGCACTTTCGGTGGTCCCTCAGCCATCATTGTGTTCGTCCAAGCCACACGGCAAAAAGCTTCATAGCACGGGCGTTTCCCAGGCTCGTTTCTCGTACCTTGCTTTCGAGCTCCTAATACCCCCCAAGGAATGCAAGGAAAGTACAAAACGAAGCAACGAGCTCGACACTCTAGGCTTGGGGCCTGCAACACAAATATCTCTATTCTTTCAAAACTGAACATTCGGCAGAAGTCTGTCTGGTTGGGATAACAGAAAACTGGAGAAAAGAGAAAACTTCAGCCAAAATTTATTTTAAGAAACCGCGACGTTTCGAAGCATGATCGGCTTCTTGTTCAGGGGTGAGAAGGCCCGAGATGTGCAACGCCTTCTTGCCAGGCGGGATTGTTTGCCGTGAGTCGTCGCAAGCCCTGGCAGTAGAGGGAGGGCAGTGCCCCCGTGGTGTGGTTGATGTTTCCCGCTGTCTGCTCATTGTACCAGGAATCGAGGAGGGGCCGCCGGCGAAGGTTCCTTTCTTTTTCCAAAATCACCGCGCCGTGGGGACTGGTATGGTCAGAGCCGTATATCCCCTTTGGGAGAGTTCGGCGCTTTTTTGATCTCGCCGCCAGTCTGGCAACTACTGCACTTGAGTCTGGCAACAGCGCGCTTTCGTGCCGCCGACAGCCGCCAACGCCATTTTGTGCCGAGGTTACTCGTGGGGCTACGCGCGCAAAGTCGCTTTCGGCAGTTGTGCGCGTTTTGTGAGCGACTGGGTGATGATATTCGTGCACGAGTGGGCTGCGTACATCATCGTGGACCTGCACGGAGATCGCTATGGGCGCTTGCAGCGCGGTAGGCTGCTCGAATTCGCAAAATAAAGGGTTCGCCCTGTACCGTTTTCCGCAAGGCGACAAGAATCGAGCTCGGCGCCGCGTTTGGGAAGTAAGAACGAAGCGAGATAAGTGGAAAGCCAGCGACAACTCCCGCCTTTGCGAGGTAAGTGTGAAATTTAGTTTGGCCAAGTATATTCGCATTCACAGTGCGCATGTGTTTAAATGCAGGTCCACTTCGAGCCAGATCAGTTTGAGCCTTTTCGCAAAGGACCGAAGAAGCTCAAATGGACAGCTGTGCCGACGCTGTTTCTGCATTGCGCAGACAAGAAGAAGCGGAAACCTCCTAAAAAGAGAGAGGTAAATCTCATGCGCCGCCGTTATCGCGGCTTGCTTACAACGGTGACTGCATTTTCTTGATAAGCAAGCGCTCTTTGCGCGGCATGCCCTTCGCGATATCGCTTTAGCAGTGACGGTTCACGGTGCTTGCGTTTAAGTCTAATCCATAATGAAACCGCTGAAGCGCAGTTTGTGTTGCATCGACGCAAATGTTCTAGAGTTATATTCAGCTGTCATCGCAGAATGCAACCGGGGGACGTCGCGGTGGCTCAGTGGTGATGGTGCTCGTCGGCTCCCGAAAGACACGGACTCAGTACCTGCCACGGCGGTCGAATTTCGATGAAGGCGAAATCATTGAAGCCTGTGGTACTGTACGATGTCAGTATAAGTTAAACAACCCCGCGTTGTCGAATTTTTTGCAGGCCTCCACCTCGGCGTCCCTCATAGATTGTCACTTTGAGACACTAAACCTCGCAAAAGCAAACCAGGACACCTGTGTTTGTTATATTTGAAGATCTTAAAGGCTCTAAAAAGCGAGGCAATTTATATTCAGTAGTTAGGGTGGGGTGGTGCACAAGTGAACCATCTTGCTGCATACATGAAATCGTGAGCTTGTATTGAACGGTTCACGTTTTACAAAACCAGAATTATTGCATAAGTGTAGTGGTTTTTAGAGAGACCAGCCAGAAAAGCAAGATATAATTAGACATACCTGTCAAAATAAAAAAGGCGTGATTACTTCAAGTGCCATGAACAGTAAAAAATGGTTTTACCGTTACCATGCAGGATATGAATAACACCTTTTTGTAAAGATATGCTGGACATTTAATGTCTTGTTTACATTTGTTGAATGGGACACTTAGACGTACAAACTCTACACACTTCAGGTCGATTCAAGACCAGCGACCTCTCCTATTGATTCGGTGTTCGTGGCTACCTCATGTCATGGGTGCCCATCTGACCACGTAAACTTCTGCACTATTTGCTCTAGTATCAATTGTTTGGTTGCAACATGTACTGACAAGCTTACTCGACACACTTCAGATCGATTCAAGCTCGGCTACCTCTCCTGCTGATTCTGTGCTGGTGGCTGCCTCAAACCAAGGGTGCCCATCTGACCAGGTAAACTTCTGCACTATTTGCTCTAGTATCAATTGTTTGATTGCAACATGTACTGACAACCTTACTGAACACACTTCAGATCGATTCAAGCTCAGCGTCCTGTCCTGCTGATTCTGTGCTCGTGGCTGCCTCAAGCCAAGGGTGCCCATCTGACCAGGTAAACTTCTGCACTATTTGCTCTAGTATCAATTGTTTGGTTGCAATTGTACTGACAAGCTCACTCGACACACTTCAGATCGATTCAAGCTCAGTGTCCTGTCCTGCTGATTCTGTGCTCGTGGCTGCGTCAAGCCAAGGGTGCCCATCTGACGAGGTAAACTTCTGCACTATTTGCTCTAGTATCAATTGTTTCGTTGCAACATGTACTGACAACCTTGCTGAACACACTTCAGATCGATTCAAGCTCAGCGTCCTGTCCTGCTGATTCTGTGCTGGTGGCTGCCTCAAGCCAAGGGTGCCCATCTGACCAGGTAAACTTCTGCACTATTTGCTCTAGTATCAATTGTTTGGTTGCAACATGTACTGACAAGCTTACTCGACACACTTCAGATCGATTCAAGCTCAGTGTCCTGTCCTGCTGATTCTGTGCTCGTGGCTGCCTCAAGCCAAGGGTGCCTATCTGACGAGGTAAACTTCTGCACTATTTGCTCTAGTATCAATTGTTTCGTTGCAACATGTACTGACAAGCTTACTTGACACACTTCAGATCGATTCAAGCTCGGCTACCTCTCCTGCTGATTCTGTGCTGGTGGCTGCCTCAAACCAAGGGCGCCCATCTGACCAGGTAAACTTCTGCACTATTTGCTCTAATATCAATTGTTTGGTTGCCTTCGTCAGAAATTCCAGCCTTTAGCCCTGGCTTCCTCCTTTGTATGAAAGGGAAATAAAACTTCACTTCACTTCTGACTTTCAGGCAGCCCATTTGATGGTAACCAAATTTGCTATTACCAGTCACCCATTAGGCACTTGTTTTCGAGAAACCAGTGCAACAGCAAGCAGATCTGCTGCAACGCATGAGCCTTTGTCAGTCACATCACAACAGGTCTCACCTAGAAAGGTAAGCTGCCGTAGCTTGCATTGCCATTCCTATCACTCTCTGTTCCACATATTTATATTGTTGCCTGGGCATGAGTGTTAAATGGTTGTAAATGTCAACATTTTAACACTCCAGCTACCAAAGCTTAACATTTTGCTTACTTGAAAAGTTCTTGAAGCCAGGTCTCTGGCGTAACTTCGTGGTGTCATGCATTTTGAACTACAATTTCCCTTTAAAACAGCCGCTATTGGAACTACTTTTTCATGATGGTTTTATAAAAGTTTGAGCCTTTTGCATGCATACAATACTGACTATGCTTATTCTTCGTTGTGTGGGTTTTCATTCTATGCTTTGCTAAGGTTCTGCTTTAATTTTTCTTTCTGCTTAAATACTTGTGTGCTCATAATTGTTGCTTGGATTCTGATGCTTCAGAAAGTGGCAGACCTACAACGCAAGGTAAAGCGTCTGCAGAGAAAGAATCGAGACCTCTTGCAAGAGAATGCAAGAATAAAGAAAGGCATCACAAGGGTCTTCACGGAGGATCAGGTGCGAGCACTGGGCAGGGAGAAGAACACTGGTTGCGCGTGGTCTGCTGCAACTATCAAGAACGCTCTTAGACTGCACTTTGCATGTGGTTCTACTGGTTACAACCTCCTCATTTCTCAAGGTCAGCCTCTGCCTGCTGAACGTACTTTACGTGAACATACGCAAGGCATCAAATTTGAACCAGGCATTCTTTATGAAGTGTTTGCAATGATGGAGTGCAAAATAGCAGCACTTAAGCAACACGAAAAAAAAATGTGTTCTTATGATTGATGAAATGCAGCTGCACGACAAGCTTGAGTACGACCCAAGCTTACAAAGCGTGTGTGGCTTTACAACCCTGGGAAAGAGTGGAGATGACCCTGTGTTAGCCACTCACTGCTTAGTGTTCATGGTAGGAGGTGTTTCTACACGATGGAAACAGGTAGTGGGCTACCACTTCACTGGATCATCTTTCAAAGGCAGTGACTGTGCAGCTGTTGTGCATGAGATCATACGCAAGTGTAGTGCCATTGGGCTCGACGTTGTGGCTATTACAAGTGACATGGGTGCAGGGAATCGAGCTTTGTGGAGGGTGCTTGGTGTGCATGCAGAAAGGAATGCTGTGGTGTCATGCTCAACACCGCATCCAGATCAGCCTTCAAAGGACATATATGTGCTAGCAGATGTCCCACACATACTAAAGAACATAAGAAATCACCTCTGTAGGCTACAGACTATAACGCTGCCTGACAAGATTGTTGAAGAATTCAAGTTGCCAACTAATATTGTTCACATGTGGCCTGTGATAGAATTGGTAAAACATGAAAAGGGGAAAACCTACAAACTGGCACCACATCTGAGTGAGATGCAGATTTCTCCAGGCCATTTTCACAAGATGAAGGTAGCCCCAGCAGCAGAACTGATGAGCCATAAAACTGCATGTGCAATTGAGCAACTTGCAGATGATGGTGTGCTAAGCACGAAAGCTCGAACCACAGCCTGGTTTTTTAAGCAAGTCAACAAATGGTTTGACTTGATGTGCAGTCGGCACATTGGAACCGCATTCAGCTATAGTAAGCCTGAAGAATACGACAAGGCTGTAAGCTTCATGCTGTTCTTCATGAACCTCTTTCGGGACATTAAAATAGCTGATGGGTCCTGGAAACCTGTGCAAACTGGCGTGCTGCTTAGCACCACAAGCATTCTCTCACTTCAGAAAGACCTCCTCAAAGAAGGCTACAAATTTGTTCTCACAGCCCGATTCACACAAGACAGCCTTGAGAACCTGTTCTCAATGATTCGTGCTAGGAATCCAATTCCTACACCCTACCAATGCAAGATGGCCCTTCGTGTCATCAGTGTTTCACAGTATTTGAAGCATGCAAAAAAAGGAAGCTACGACATTGATGATGGGGCCTTCTTTTTGGCTGATTACCGGTCCAAGTTTCCAGAGAGTGTCACCAAGGTCATTGAAGGTGCAGTAGAGGATGAGGTTGATGATGTTTTACCCGAGATGAGCAGCACAGAAGAGAGCGCGTTTTTGTACATGTCGGGATATCTTGCTTCATCTGTGCTCAAAAATAACACGACATGCAACCTCTGTAAGGAGTCTATTGTAGATTCACAAAATGATGCCAAGTGCGTACAGTTTATTCGGTCTAAGGCTTATAAGGATGGTTGTCTTGCTATTCCAAGTCAAAGCCTAGTGTCCCTGTTGCAGATGTGCGAAAGCATATTTGTCAAGCACGCATCATCTTTTCACAAGCAGATAAACAATGCAAAGCGGCTGCAGGGACATAATGATGAGCGCTACAAGTGGCATACATTTTCCACAGTGCCACAATATTAAGGCGCACATAATACAACGATTTACTGTCTTTCGTATCCGCATCCATTTAAAGGATCTCAGTAAGATAGAACGTGAAAAGCAACAGGCAGCTTTGGAAGCCAGGAAATTTGCAAGTGCGTCAACAGCCCGTAAGGCTGCACAAGAGCGCCCGTCTTGCTGCGTCCTTCAGGCGTGAAGTGTCAGCTTGCTCCCTGCAGATCTGCAGGGCATGACTTCCGACATAATGTTAGTTTTTTATTGAAATTGCAGTAGTTGTGGTTGTCCTATATAAATTAGAAGGTTACTGATGACTGGTGAGGAGTAGTGTGTTTTCATCAAGATGAAGTTTATGGCCATCTCTGTGAAGGCAGTTGGAAGGGGTACCATCCTGTCCATTGTTCATGCTCAAGGGCTGTGTGTGTGTGTTTTTTTTTCATTTATTTTTAATTTAGTGCACCTCATGTTAAAATGGATTATGCTGTAAATACTTTACATTGCCTTTTGTGTCTGAAATGCTTTCCATCAATCATGAATTTAGCCGTAGAGGCTGGTTTTAGCTTATTTATAGCAATGCAGTTATCAGCTCTCAGTTGGGTTGTGTCATATTCTTACTGATGTTATCTTTTGTACTGTGGTAGTAATTTCAGTGATATTCGATTTGAGGTGTTTTTCTTGGCACTCACTTTGATGAGCATATGGTGTGGGGGACTTGTATTCATCTGGTATTTGTTCTTGCTGACCCAATATAGCCT
Organism: Rhipicephalus appendiculatus; assembly: GCA_030522465.1. Lineage (NCBI taxonomy): Eukaryota > Metazoa > Arthropoda > Arachnida > Ixodida > Ixodidae > Rhipicephalus > Rhipicephalus appendiculatus. Next base: position 59,268 of record JALIZH010023650.1, on the reverse strand, counting down.
TTTTTTTTGGAAACATTGGCCAGAGTCTGGGGCTTCCCTCCCGTCCCTTGTTCTTTCTGGATCCTATGTATTTGCATATCCCTTTTCTGAATAATGAAACACGAAATTGTTTTATCATGCTGCGCACATTGCTTTTTACTTGTCAATTTGTTTGTTATGCATTGTTCTTGTATTTGTACTCTTATGAATACCTGTTACACCTTCAGATGATGCTTAAGCATATGTGGCAATAAAATTATTTTATGCGACTTTGTTTCATTACTTCACCAATACTGTACTTCAGCAGTTATAATACCCTCGTAATGAGGACATTTAGGGATACTCTAACTAAAAATTTTAATAAGCACAGCTGTGGTCTTGAAGATATGTAAATCAAGACTCTCAAAGATAGTCCGAGCTTTCTTAACAGCTGGATTCAAGACCAGCTTCCCCGGAGTTCAAAACTACCCCCTTTTGGCATGAGTGCATTTGTACAGTCAATCTAGGGACTGCCTTCATCCATTCGATCTATCAAAACGTATTTTTCATCGATAATCCCCTTCGCAGGCCCCTCCACTAAGCACATAGCAAGTTTAAACAATCAAATCAAGTGGACACCTCGCGGGTTAGTTCACGATGAACATTCAAGTGATAAATGTTCTATCACTTTTTCCACTGCACAGCAGCAAAAAACTTCCGAGTGCTGACGCCCGCCGAAGTAAATGCGCTGTATTTTTTCTCAGTAAGCGACGCCAGTTCACTTTTTACTGGCCAGCAGTGAAAGCTTTCAACAAAGCACACACACACGAAACGTCGTTGGCGTACTTAGCGGCGTTGACAAGAGAGAGATGCCCGAAACAAGAGGTCAGTTTAGCTGAAGGCATGGACTCTAGTATCAAACATTTCATACCGAACATTTACACGTGTCGAAATGCCGAACGTACAATGCCTAACACACGATTTTTATTTCGTCCCTATAAAATAAACTGCAGCAGTACTCGAAGCTGGCACACAGCGAGGTGCAAGACTGACCTGCAGATCTACTGCGAACCAAAACGGCAACGCGCAGTTAATTTCCACTCGCCCATGCCGTCCTGCCTTTGACGCATGCTAAGCTACGATCCTCTATAGCTACCTTTCCGTGAACACATTCAAATACGCGCGTCATCCGCACTTATTTTCACCGATAAAAGCTAGTCAGAGACGGAGTGCTAGGACGCTCGTCTATGCGAGCTTACGGCGCCTCGGCACAAGATGGCGGACAGCGGCGCCGCTAAATTTGGATGGGTGTTGGCTCCGCCCCTCCGCCGAACTCTCCGAAGGATATACGGCTCTGGGTATGGTGGTCAAACCGCTAGCAGTGCTCTGTCACTTCGCTCCGTCCACTGTTCAAGTGACGGAGTTCATTCTTGTGCTGCCGCATTCTTTCATGGAAGTTCTTGGTTTCCTCAATGTAGGAAGCGGGGCAGTCGGCGCACGTGATCCGGTACACGACGCCCTGCGCTTTTTCCGCAGATGCGCTGTCTTTGGGCCGAGGGATGAAACTGCCGATGGTGGTGGATGGCGCTTGTGGGAAACGTCGACCCCTGCCTTTCTTAGTATACGGGCTACTGCTTCGCTGGCGCCCGCAATGTAGGGAATCGACACGCGGCGTCGTTGCGGCGCCGTTGGTGTCACGTTTCCCCCGTCTTTTTTCTTACGGAGGGCTCTGCGAATAAACGCCTTTGTGTAGCCGTTGGTGCAGAGGCCACGAATTATTGTCTTCATTTCTTCTATCCGCTGCTGTGGCGACGATTGGTGATTTTGGTTGGAGTTTTATATTTAAACTCGTGACGCAGCGGGTGGTTGGTTGTTTACACAATAAACGAAGGCACGTTTCGCTGCAGTAGGGCGATAGGAACTTTAAGATCGATTTTAAATACACCCTAGGCTATATTATCTGTTGATATTTCGTAGATGATGCACGTGTGTATACACAAATCTATCCCACATATTATCTAGCCTTCAAAATTTTGTTTCAGAACTTCAATGGGAAGATAGAGGGGGGTGGGGAGGAGTATGCGCTGGTATGAAGAAGAGCCAGGGTAGGGGCCAGTTGGTTGTACATAGTGTAAACTTTTGTGCACTACAAGTAAACAAAATCGACGAAGAAAATGGTACGGGACAACACAAGCGCGCTTGTATTGTCCCGTACCATTTTCTTCGTCGATTTTGTTTACTTGTAGCGCACAAAAGTTTACACAGCTGGTATGAAGATAAGGAGCGGTCTCATAAATATGAGACTCGAGCACTGCTCTCCATGCCTTACCCCCCCCTCCCTGCATCTTTCAAGAATGTAGCCTTTGAAGCAGGAAAGAAAGAAAAGCGCATGTCCTGCCTTCATCTCACTCATTTTGTATTCGTTGTAGCACTGGCTTTCGATCATAAGTCGCTGAGCAGTGTCCCCTCATGGGAGACAAATTAGCGCATTTCTCATATGTTTCATGAATCACTAGATGTCATTATGAATCCACACCAATTGCCCATCAGTCTGTTATTCTGCAAAGAAAAACAGTACGTTATGGCAACCTCCGCTGCCCCATTTACCCGCTGAAAATAGGCTCCTCAATCATTTATTTATTTAATAGTACCCTGAAGGCTCGAAGGAATTACAGAGGGGAGCTGTGCATTTGAGAATGCGTAAGAGATTAGCAGTTACATCGAAGTAAAAACAATACAAATAATAAGTTATTAAGGATAGATATAATAGCGACGCAGTGAAAATAAAAAGAAATAAAATTGCTAATAGCGCAGGGTTAGCTATGTGAACTTATTGCGTTTGGTTTGTAGTAAACCCTCCAGTTGTCAGTTCAGCGCCTTGTCGAGTATCTTTTTTCTTAGAAATGAATATTCCTGTCCTTTCTGGGGACTAGTACGATCACTGTGAAGCGGCGTCCACGTCCCCACCTTTCAATACGGCATTCTTGCAATCGGCTTGACTGTCAGCAATTGGGGTTTTTGGAAAGCAGAAAATTGTCACCCCATTTTGCATGGTCTGTACCAGACCATTCAAAAAGCTTCGACCATACCTTTGAACACACTGGCCGGCTCTCATCGGCGCGCCTATGCACGTTTCTTTGTGCCTTGTGTCCGTATCCAGCGTGGTACTGATACGACTCTTCACCATTATCCACGATATAGAGTAGTCACTAACAGTTACAACTGGTTCTTAGCCGGCTCAGAAAAATATCTTGCTAGAAACAAACGCAGTCACAACCAGTGTACTTAGATTAAGATGCACGTTGAAGAACCCTGGGTGGCCGAAATATCTGGAGCCCTCCACGACGGCGTCTCTGACAACCACATCTTGGCTTTGCGACGTAAACTACCAACCTCTATTATCCGCAATCACTTTGCGAAAGCATGACATCGACTAAAACCGAACTTAGCATTTCTATAATTCGAAACACTAGTATAATAATTATTGGCGTTTAACGTCTGAGAACCATGATGTAATTATGAGGGGTGCCGTAGTCGACGGCTACGGAAATATTGGCTACCTGGGGTTCATTACGTGCGCCAAAATATAAGCACACATGGCTCAAGCGTTTCGTCATCCATCGAAAATGCGGCCGGTATTCGATGCCGTGATCTTCGGGTCAGCAGTCAAGCACCACAACCACTAGACTATCGCGGCAGGTGTTTTGGAAAGTTTAGAGAGGCATAACCATGCAACCTATAACCATGTTTCCAAAATTTTTCAAGGGTGGTGAGCTCGATTCTGCAAAAGATGGCCGCCTCATATTATTTTCTTTTTCGCGTCGTCAATGAGCGGTAAATCGACTGCAAGACCATTGGCAGTTTCATGAACGTGTTTAGAAAAGCGCCATAACGTAATGTCAAGCTTTCTTCGTTCCCAAGTAGCGTGATTAGGCCTTCGAACGGCAAAGCGTATAAGAAAGGACTTCATTTACAATTGGATTTGCCAAAAACGCACGTAAGCGCTCGCCCATTGAAAACAAACGGCGCGTGCGCATAGCGCATTTCAAAGGTAACAGGAATGAAAACCTAATGTTCCTCGAAGGTCCGTAGACCCATTCTTATATTTAAAGAAAACATTCTCAATATTGCAAAAATCGGGTGTAATGTTGAATTTCTCTTTACGATAGACATTGCGATGCACGGGAAATAACTTCTTTTTTGTATGTTGAAAGCTATCATACATATATTTTGAAGGTTGCCTGGCACTTGTGAACCCTTTACATGTGTTATTCTATACATAAGCTATTTTATGGCGCTCCTTCGACATTTATTGGATGAGCCGGGCCAAATCGAATATTGCTAATTTTAATCCGAGTACGTCTAGTTGAGAAAAAGTTAAGCGAGTCTGTGAGTCCGAGTGAGTCCGCTTCAGGAGAATGTTGGTGAGTCTGAGTCTGAGTCCGAGTGAGTCCGGCTGACAAATATTTTGGTGAGTGAGTCCGGCTGAGTTAAATTTTCGTTATATTTTCGTGTGTCTGAGTCTGAGTGAGTCGGGCTGAGTAATATTTCCTGAGTCTGAGTCCGAGTGAGTCCGGCTGAGATATATTTTGGTGAGTCTGAGTCCGAGTGAGTCCGCTTGAGGAAAATTTTGGTGAGTCTGAGTCCGAGTGAGTCAGGTTGACGAAAATATTTATGAGTCTGAGTCCGAGTGAGTGCGTTTGAGGAAAAGTTTAGTGAGTCTGAGTCCGAGTGAGTCTGGATGACGAAAACACCGGTGAGTCTGAGTCCGAGTGAGTTTGGTCGGAGAGAAATTTCGTGAGTCTGAGTCCGAGTGAGTCTGCTTCAGCAAAATTTTGGTGAGTGAGTCCGAGTGAGTCCTAAGCGAAAAATATATTTATTGAGTGAGTCTGAGTGAGCTCCAGTTATTTTGCCGACCTATGGTTTAGCCACAGGCTAAAGTGAAGACGTACCAAAAAATCGCTGCTAGTTTTGCTGTTTTTCTTTGTCTGTGTACGTGCTCGTGCACCTAACTTTATTAGCTGCCTTAGTCTGCTGTAACTCATTCACGTAAGCTCAGTTGCCCAGTCTTGCCACTGGCAGCAACCAACTTCTGCTGGGTATTACAGCTCTGTGTGCATATGCATATAAATAAAATAAATAGAGACAGAGTAAACTAAGACTCCTTGCCATGTAAAAGTAAGGATCACGCAATATGCTCCTGTGTCAAGATTAGCTCGCCGTCTCACTTAGCAGGATACTTTATTATAATGTAGAGTTAGCCAATCTTTCAGGAAGGCGACGAGTAGGTAAACACGGCGTTTCCATGGAAACGCCACCTCATGCGTTTATTTCTGTCTTTGTTCAGATTTCTAGAGAGCCTGGTCGCGTGCTTTTTCCACACTTAAGCTTCACCACCGAGAAGAAAGAATGTTTGCACTCGAAAACCTCATGCGTGAGCATTGCTAGCGCAGTGGGCAGAGTACGCGGCACCTAAGGTCCAGGACCGCGAAATTGTGGGTTTAAACTCCCAGGTCAGCAAAATGAACGAAACGTGTTATTTTGGTTTTTGTTCGTCACTTGTTTGTGGCCATTTTACTAGCGACACATTCGTGGCGAAAATTATGTCAGGAAAGTCTTGGTGGACCCTGGCATAAAATACTTTCGTGTTGAAAAAGCTTTACTGTCTAGCCCATCTGCGTTATTGCGTTTGCAGCGACACCGAGGTCTGAGTATGTGCACCTAAACTTGATTGAAACCCTCATTAGGCACCATGGTATAAAGTACTTTCGTGTTTAAAATGGATTATTGGCTAGCACGTCTGCTTTTCCGTGTATGGCGACAGCAATGCCTTAGTCTATGCACCTAAAATTTAGTTCAGCGCTTATTTGGTACTTTATTTATGAGATGTCATCGACTGAAAACACCTTTTAGAGCAATACCGAAATATGCCTGTTGAATAGCCAACGGCGAGTCCAAGATAATTGCAGTTTGCTTTCCAAGGCGATTCTTGAGCTTGCGAAAAGCAACATTACTTGCGGCCCTCAACGCAACAGGGGAGTAGCACTATGTGATTCTAACAGGCCACATTGTTCGTCCAGGTGATCCGATATGCAGCAGCACAACTTTTAGTATGAACAGCGATAGATTCGTGACTATATACGTGCAGATGGCTTTAATATATTGCGTAGATGAAACTGGTCAAACTCGTTCTAATTGATTCAGAACCCCCCTCCTCCGCCACCATTGTGTAAGTGAAGATTGTATTGGACTGCGAGGAATTACCCTAATCTTCAAAAACCAGCCGGAGGACGTACCGAAGACGTAGGCTGCATAATATGCGAGTGTAAAGTGCAACCAAAAGAAAACGTTCACATAAAAACCGCACGAACAGTTCAAAGGTATACATCGAAGAAGCGTTCTTCCTTAGACTTCAGTGCTGACGTTGTCAAGTACTGTCAGCCAGTAAGAACTATGAGAAAGAACTCGGAAAGTCACAATAGGAGAAACTAGAAAATAGCTAACCCTGGAGCCTATTCCATCTAGCATTCTGAACTCCGTAACAAACGTATCAGGGGAGCAGATGGGAAATCATACAAAATTATAATAGTATAGATAACCTGTGCAACGATACTATAAGAAGCTGTAGCAAGAGAGAACGGCCTATCTCCGAAAGCGTTAGCCCACTTGGAGTAAGGTCCCTTCCTCGACCTTGAGGTGACAGCTCCACAAGCGTACAGAGCCAAGACAAGCTATTCATAATTTTCGTGATATGACCAGTCACGCATGTTCCTCATACAGTCTTGTTATGCCATACCAATATTGGTATAAATCACATTAACGATGCGGTCTGGAGAGCAGTCATAGGCGGCTTGATAGATAGATAGATAGATAGATAGATAGATAGATAAATAGATAGATAGATAGATAGATAGATAGATAGATAGATAGATAGATAGATAGATAGATAGATAGATAGATAGATAGATAGATGGATAGATAGATGGATAGATAGATAGATAGATAGATAGATAGATAGATAGATAGATAGATAGATAGATAGATAGATAGATAGATAGATAGATAGATAGATAGATAGATAGATAGATAGATAGATAGATAGATAGATAGATAGATAGATAGATAGATAGATAGATAGATAGATGTGAGGAATGTGAAGTCGAATTTGGCGACGATAACCTTTTTCCCAAAAAAGGAATTATGATAGTGGGTGTTGTTTAATAGAGAAAGCGGAGATGCCTGGCCACGAAACACTGCTACTGGGAAAAAAAACTATTCGAGAGGCTGGAGGAGTGAAAATTAATAATTATCATCGTGAGAATAAAAAATTAGGCAGATCCCAAGTACCATGGGAATCGATGTTATGCGAAGCATCCGGAGGTAAGTTGACTGGGTTGTAATTTTTTTTATTTTTTTTAGCGAAACGATATGAAATGCCGCTAAAATATGTACAAATGTTGCACGCACAGACATGTTGAACAGTCGCGTATGTTTCATATAACCAGTTGTTTACAGTTGTGTAACGACGCCAACAGAAACATGGGTATTGCCAACACCAGAAGCCGTAAGCTGATATGTAGAGCTTGTGCTTGCAAGGATGGTAGCCCTGGATAGTGCCACGTAAACTAACTACAGTGGATGACACTTAAGTATACAATTGACGTTAACCCAACATGACGCCTTCGTCATAAGAGTACGTATGTAATGTTTATAAAATTAGATAGCCAGCACTTCAACCACAATATACATTTGACCTATTACGCCTGCATAGGGTGTTCTTCCAAAGCAGTTTCGAGACCTGACGGTGGCTCTGTGGTAGAATGCTTGATTGCCACGCAGAATGCTTGGGTTCGATCCCTGCTGGGACTCTGATTTCTATTCTTTGTATTCCTCGCGTCAACGCCGCCGATGCCCGTTTTTCTTAACGCTGTCGCCTTTAAATTACCAGTGTCAATCCCACCGATGTCAGTTTCTCCGAACGCTCTAGCATTTAAATTACCAATGCCTGTTCTAGCCGTTCCTGGGTAGATACAAATTGTCAAAGTCATGTGGCACATACCCGCATTCTGCAGCCCGTGGTATACGGGTATGTGCCACACGTGTCTGGAGAAATGAGTTCGACGACGTACGTAACGGGATTTTCACGTTATTCATGTCATGACCAGCCAGACATATTCGTCAATACCTCTTACCCTCCCATACAAATTTTGGTAACCCCCAAGTTAAAGGAGGCCATCACGAGAGCACCCAGACGTAGGCGGCTAGATAGATAGATAGATAGATAGATAGATACGTAGATAGAAACGCAAAAGTGTTTACAGTACGCAAAGAAATGCTTCAAATTTAGAACAGGCGCGAAATTGTGGTTCTACACTTCGGCGCGTCGGCATGCAATGTCCTTCGGGTAAACAGATTTCTTTGTAGTATTATTTTTTGCAATAGCGTGACGGACATGTCCCTGTAGAGTACGTGCACTATGCAATTTGAAGTAGATTAACCAAAGTCTTGCTCGCGAACAATCGTGTTATTTTACGTGCCACCATATGGTCACGCTAGGGCCTTTAGGCTCTGTATTTTGGTTAAGTTCGTTCCTTTGTTTTACGGTCCTTGTCGGGTAATTCCACTACACTCGCGTGCCAATTTATTATACGCCCAGGTTTACTTTAAATGATATAGCCAGAATACTCGAAGAGTACGATAAAGATGTTTCGGCTATCTACATTGAGCTATCTGAGGCTACCACCTTCTCAGACGAAGATTTCGCAAATAAGGATTCTGGAAGTCTCATAGAAAATCAAGTATATTATATAGTAACTGCTGGGATTTAACGTCCCAAAACCACGACATGATTATGAGGGTTGCTGTAGTGGAGGGCTGCGGAAATTTCGACCTCCTGGCGTTCCGTGCACCTAAGTCGTAGACAACCTAACAAGTAGGCAGCTTAGAGCCAGGTGTTAAAACGGTGCTTGCTGACGGCTGTCGCATCGATGGATGCGACTGTGATGAAAGGTGAAGCAGACTATGAAGAACAAGGTGATGCGTCACAAAATATCTGCTTTGGTGTAGAAGATAAGCCCTTAGCGGAGTTACCTTCAAGCGCACATAAGATTCAAATGCCTCGCCCTGATGCCGTTACCCAATAAAACTGCCTCACGGGAGGCACTGGCCAGATGAATGCGAACGTAGATGCCTACCGGGATTTCAATTCGTTGCAGGGAAATGGCAGGGAGCGATATTCACTTTGGCGACGTAGCCATAAGCAACATGTGGTCCTTACGCGCAGCACATGCTCTAACGTCACTCAACATGAATTCCGGACGCAAATTCCTCAATGCTTCCTGACAAGATGAGATAACAAGCCAAAATGAACTTGGCCGTCGTAGAACGATGACGCTTGTTGACAGCGCGCCTTGTGGTCCACATTTTGAATCACCAAACAGTCCACTTCGTTGAATATGTGCCTAACGGCAAAAGGCGCAGGTGTAGAGACAACTACAACAGCACGGTGACCACATAGTGTAATAAATGCGACGTCGGCATATGCATTGCGTGCTTCATGTCATTTTACAATAAGTGCCCAACTAATCCCTAATTTTTTTTCGCGATGTGTCAAGGCCTTAAAATTCGTCACTTTGTCATTTTTACTGTAGCCTAAGGGCGTAGCGTGACCATATGGTCACGGGCCATATTTGGTAAACTAAGACCTCGTTCACGATGAAATTTTCAGTGTTATATATTAACATGTAGATACGATAAAAAATCACATCTGCTTTCACAAGACTCATAAAAAAAGAAACCAATCCCTAATGGGTTAAATTAAGAAGGTCGTAGGGATGAGAACTAGCGCAATTAGGGTACGTGGGAGATAACTACAAGTTGTCTTTATCCTCGCGTAAAAAGACTGGGTGTGCAAACAAGGACGCAAGAAGGATAAGTGAAGACTCCATAAACGATGGCGTTTGCGCTGTCTTGACTTCGCTTTTGAATCCGTGTTTGAACGCCCAGATAGTTAACATGAATACAGACCAAGCAATTCAGCTCTCCGTTATTATAAGGTATTATCCTGCAGTGGACATGAAACAGCTGACAAAGAAGATGGTGAAGGAGCAAGGGCGGAGAGAGTTTGATGTCTAGCAGGCTCATCATGTTCTTATAAAATATAAAGGGCAACAAACTAGAATAAACTAAGGGAGCTGATGAAACACTCGTCATGTGACACTCGTCATGTTTCGCCACAAGGCGAGGCACTGAATGCGATAGCAACAAATTGGAATGTCAAGCGTCGAAGAATGGCAAGCAGGTCGAAACATGCAGCGCGCTGCTCACGAACACATGACGCACGAAAACAACACGCACTGGACGAGAGCGAACTAACAACGTTCACAGCTCGACAATTAACGCGCTGCTCAAACAAAAACGACGCACGAAACGTATTCACAGGTATAGACGACGCAAACTAAGAAGTGTCACAGTTGTTACTTCGCTGTGTTTGAAAAGCGTGCTCTTTTCACAAATGGGGGGACTGCAGCGAGGGAACTGACCTTCGTGCGCTCGGTAACTACAACGCAATCGTGCCGGCGAAAGCCGAAGAATCTCCCCCACCGTGAGATAAGCACGCGCGCACACGGGCGTCTACCCCCCACGGGGCGAAGTACGCGCCGGAAAGGAGTTCCTGAAAGTGCACGTCGCGACGAACGGGGCGCTGATCTAAAGCCCGGCCGAGCGCGCCCTTTGCGCCATCTCGCTGGTAATGCTGGAAACACGCTGAAAACACGCTGTATATAAATAGCTCGGCGTTTGAACGTCGAAGTACGAGCGCTTTCGTGGCTCAGCGGTTAGCGCTGCAGAGCGAGTGGTCCCTCGTTCGATGCTGCGCGTCGGAAACATTTTTCTGAATTATTTTTCTTTGTGACTTTTATAAATATATAGACACATATACATATACGGGACATGACGGCGACGGCGAAAACCAGCCGAGAGTGTTCATATAATTGCTATCGCAATAAAAGTGCAAACGAAACAACTGCTTTTTTTCGTCTTCTGAATGCCGCAGCGAAATTCAAAAACTGAAGCGCTACCTCAATGACGCCTGCTCTATCACGGAAAGCGGCAGCGAAGATGGTGAGTTCAGCTTCTTGGCTTTCTGGTTCAGGTCATTCAAATGAAGCAGTGGCATGAGGAATTTTTCGTGACTCTTTTTGACGCAACAGATTCGTTTATTGGTGTGGAGAAAGCGGTGGTAGGCTTCTGCACAGATATATTAACCCGTCAATCTTAATACTTTCTCCTAGTCTTTCTTGAGGTTTGATGTCATGCTGATACTGCAGAATCTAAGCTTGCGAACGTTCTTTGCCTAAAGGAAATTGTCATCGTCATCAGCAGCAGCCTGACTGCGCCTACTGTAGGGCAAAGGCCTATCCCATGTTCGACCAATCAACCCGCTCCTGTGCTTGCTGCGACAATGTTATACCCGGAGACTTCTTAACGTCACCTGCCCGCCCAACTTTCTGTCTCGCCCTCACGCGTCTTCCTTCCTTCATGATCCAGTCTGTTACTCTTAATGACCTGCGGTTATCCTGCATACGCTCTACATGTACCTGCCCATTCCAATTTGTTTTTATTGCGATAGCAATAATATGGACAGTTTCGATGATTTTTGTGCCATCGCCGTCATGTCCCGTATAAATTCCAAGTTGATAGGATCCCCCAGTGCATGGCACGTTCCACCCGCAGGTAATAGCGCACGAGCGGGGGCGATGAACGCGGCTGAAGCGGAGATCAAACGAGCCGGCCCATCTCCGTCGCTTCGAGGCCCATGCGATAAGATGCCCCGCCTGTTAGACCGGTCGTCGAATACTGAAGCAGAGAGGAAACGTCCCGCCCATCTTTAACGAGCGTGAAAAGAGGCGAGAGGGGGGAAGGGTCCCTCGAGCAGCAACTTGATTTTTCGGCCCCTAACCCCCCCCCCCCTCCCCCCCCTGGCTACGGGCCTGGCCTACACGTTTCTGCTCCTTGGGTATGTACCGGTAAGATGGAGCTGTTATATACCTTCTTCTTGAGGGACAGCGGTAAGCTAGTATTCTCTTCTGCCGTGGTGGAACAGCTGTTACGGTGCTCCGCTGGTAATCCGAAGTCGCGTGTGCAATGCACGCCACGGCGGTAGCGTTTGAATGGAGGCGAAATGCTAGAAGCGCACCCACTGCGCAATGTCAGTATTTGTTAAAGAACCGCATTTGGTCTAAATTTCCGGAGTCCTCCACTACAGCGTTCCTCATAATACTACCGTAATTTTGGCACTTAAAACCTAATATTTTATTAATATTATTTTTAAGCTACCATTTTTTATTTTGAGAATGCGCGCCGAACGCGCACCACCCCATTCTTATTTTTGTAGTAACGTCCATCTCATGGTTCTGCTCCGCTGTCACGACCTGTCCTAAGTAGACGTATTCCCTTACCACTTCCAGTGCCTGGATAGCTGTCGCCAAGCGCTGCCTTCTAACGAGATTATTGCCCATTACTTTGGTTATCATCATTATTTTATACCTAGCGTTCTCTTTTTCTTGTCCAATTATGTGATCATGAATTCCAAATTGTCCCTCGAGTTACTCCTCACTGCAATGGCATCGGCGAATCGCATGTACTAAGGCACTCTCCATTAAATCGCATCCCGACATCTTCTCAATCTGCGGCCATGAAACTTTCTGTAATAACGTGGTGAATAGCACTGGGAATGAAAGGAATTGATGAGCTGACTTACTGCTCGCGCATATTTGATTGAGTCGTTTTAGCATGTACCCACCAAGCGCCTTTTGTGATTCGTTCAAACTTTCGGTTGGCCCTATTCGTACGGCCATTTTCAAATGGTGACCAAAAACATTTGAAGGTGACTGATGTTCCCACCTGCGTCGCCACGTTTTTTTTACGTCTGCTCGCATTGCCACTGCCCTTTCAAGATACGTTGCCGTCCTGTTGCTGCGCGTCTCCTTGATTCAGAGGTTCGAGACTGCAATCGGGGTCCTGAAGAATTGAGGAGCGAGCGACTGAGACAAATTAGTCAGTGTGCAACTTTGGGGCAAACTTGGTCGCGAGTCTAATGCAAATCGCAAGTGTGAACGAGCATCTACGCGCGTAGAAAGCGCAGAAAGCACATCAGAAAGCACTCAGTCTAAACACCATCCTTTTAAGGGGAAGCAAAGAGAGTAATTTTTCTGGAGTGGTGACTCATTAGGCTGAGAAAATAGTGGATAAATCAGACGTCGTCTTGTTTATAGAATGTACTAGCTATATGTGCTCTTACGTAGGCTTCGTGGTTCACGACTTCACCAGAAAATGCCTAAATATTCAAATTCCGTAAGTAAGGGCTGTAGCAGAATAACATAGAAAATAGATTTCGCAAAATTTTTTATGCTAACTTCCTTCCACTCCTGCTCTTGTCCATGCCGATTACGTAGCGGCTTTTGTTTGAGCATTGAGCTACGTGCTCGTGAGGTGTCTCGGAGGCCGTCTTTTGGGTCGTGGTCTGAATGTATTTTTGTTTTTTTTTTTGGACTTGCTCTATGGTCATGGATTTGAAAGTCTCATTGTGCATGACAATATGCTCTGAAAGGCCTTATTTCCGAAAAGCGTGACCGATTTGTGCTACTCCGCACAAAAGCATTTCATAATTTTAATCAGTATCACATATGCAATTAACACCCAATTTGCACAACTATATGCAAACGAAGTCTGTGTGATAAACAACAACGACGTACGAACGATGTAAACTCACGTATACATTAAACAACAAAGCCCAAACTCACCAAGAGGAACATAATTACGGTGGCATGAAGAAAGAAAAAAATAACAGAAAACTAAGTTTTACAGCTATACCAACAGTGTACACAATTCCGAAAATCACGACGTCTCTGAGCAAGTAAACCATGTAACAAAGGCCGTGGGTGTAATTCATGCTACGCTGAAAGCGACGGGATTACAGAATAATATGGAATAATAGAAACTTAAGAGAACAATACCATGAAAAAATTGATGTTTTTTTTAAGAACACAACGGTTGAGGGATCACAGCAGAGTAGATTGAACTGTAGAAGCCATAAAATACATTTGGATTCCAGAAGATGGTTGTCGTTTTGAAGTCGTCTTTGGCGAATGCACATGGGAGCTAGTAATTTTATTCACTCTGGGTTTGCGGCTTTCGATTTTGCGATGCGTCATATGTCGGGCTGAAACATAATCAGTGAAGACCATGCCATCATTTTGGTGTCTTTTAGAAACGACATCACAGGCGCAACTTTGCAAGGATATCACTAGCATGGTTTTGCTCGTACATGTCAGATATGGTGAGGGACATCATAGCGAGGCGTTTTCATGCTAATCCATGTATTTAAGAAAGTGTATCTAATGGCCGAGTTGTAAAGTTCTTATTTGTGTGTTGTTTATTTAAGGATCCACACACTGTTTCTGTACATTACGAAAAACATATTAGACCCCAAATATAGAAATATTGATAGGTATGCTACCAGATCTGAATATTTTTTCGCTAATGCGACGAGCTTCATGAATGTAGGTTGAAAAAATCCGTAAACAAGGGGTGTGTGCTCCAGCCGACGTTTCGACAAGTGGAATTGTCTTCTTCAAGGCTACAGCTGATTTCCTTAGCGCTAGAGTGTATATGCTTCGTACCCTCTTCTCCATCCGAACAAAGGAAAGGGGAAGGGTAACTGTGGATGTGGGGGTACTGGAAGGGAGGGCGCCGTGATGAATTGTTGAGTAAAAGAGAAGTGTTATTCCGTGAATAAAAGAAAACAAAGAAGTGGGGAGAGAGGGGGGGGGGTGTTAGACGTTACGCTGTATCACGGTTGTCAGAGGAAGCACGACTTAAAAATGCTAGTTTTGAAACTCCTAGAAGAGGGGCTTTACTCTCATTGATTTTCGTTGTGTGTGTACCATATTGCATGGATTCAAGAGCCCCCTTAGAAACGTTTATACCTGCTGGCTGAGGTGTATTAAACTTGTGAATAAGGTATGACTCTGTATATTGACTGAAGTAGGTGAAGTCTGAGATCGTCGAAGTTGTGTCCTGCTACATTAAAATGCTGTGTAACTACTTTCGATAATTTGTTTGCCGTGTCCGCGGGATGACCGTTTAATCTAACATTAACAGGCTGTCCCGTTTCGCCAATGTACCGTTTTTGACAATATGAACATTCGATCATGTAGATAACGTTTGAATAGTGCAGGTAAAACTAAATTTTATAGGATGGACGTAATCACTAACGGTGCTTCTGACCATCGCGTCATCTTGAAAGTGTTTGCACGTCTTGCATCTTGGACGAGAGCAAGCTGTTATGTGCGCATCGTAATGTGGGATTACTTTTGCATGCGCTAACATGTCCGTAAAGTTCCTATTGCGTCGATACACGACCTTTGGTACACTGGGAAACGCTTTTCGAAGGCGCTCGTTGCTTGCCAGTATTGCATAATACTTACGGAAGGATATTATTTACGAGCGCATTTGAGTATTTGGTTATAAATGCTGGCGGCTGGCTCGGTCGAGCTACTAGGGCCCTTTAAGCTAGTGTAGTTTTCCTATCTAGTTAACATGCTTTGTTGTACTTTGTTGTAGACCTTGTTGAGGGAGTCTTGCGGGTAATTTCTTTCAACTAATGTTTGCTTTAGGTTGTTTGAAGTGGTGAACGTAGTCACCACTTAATCCCTGTTACACCACTTACTCCACTTACACCACTTAATCCCACCACTTACAACTCCTTCTTATACGCCTCGCCTATCCGACAAAAAATCCCTTGTTTGCAGTGCCACGGGTGATTACTAGTGTAATCTAGGTAATGTTGGCTGTCTGTTGCCTTCCTGTAAACCGTCGTCTTTAATTTTCCTGCTTTTATAGATACTGTTGTGTCTAGGAAGTAAATTTCATAGGGAGAATGGAGCATGGTAAATTTAATACTGGAGCGAAACTTGCGACAGTGATCAACGAATGCGTTCAGTGCACTTATGCCAAGTTCCCATATAATAAAATGCCGTCTATATAGCGGAAATAGGTCGAAGGCTTTACTAGAGATGATTTCAACAGCTCCGATTCTGACTGTCTCATCAAATGCTGGAGTATGTTGGCTCAAAGGGGGTTCTCATACTAGTACCGAAAGTTTGCAGGTAGTAGGTCGAATCAAATTCAAAATTATTAAGCGCACAACTAACTTCAATAGCGAGTGGTAAACTTCTGCATTATGTGTTTGCTTGCTTTCTATGAGCGACATTGAAACCGCTTCAATCCCTTCAGTGATATGTATATACGTGTAAAAGAGCAGACATCTAATGTTCCCTAAATGGGCTGATCCGAGAGTGTTTGTGCTGCGTTAATGGTATCTATTATTCCGAGGAAATGATGTGTATCTTGAACCAAAGACGGTACGGTAGATAGTATATTAGATAAATGATGATTTACAAAGTTTGATAGTGACTCAGTTGTTGTATTGTTGTTAGATGCTGTTAGCACGATAAGTAGTTGATCAATGAAAACTTTATGAATGTTTGGAAGAAGGTAGAAACGGTCTGCGTGCTTGTTTTTGGGCAAGAGGAACCGATGTTCAGAGGGTGTGGTTAGTTATCTGGCTAGAAAATCCGTTATGGTGTGTTGTATGCTATTACTATATTCTTCAGTTGGATTCGAGACTAATTTTCGATAGCGGGTGTTGTTGCAAAGTGGTCTGATAGCTTCGTTTTTTATATTTTGCTATGGGCCAGATTACTATATTACCACCCTTACCCGCACGTTTTATGACAATGTCCTTTCTGTTTGAAGTTGTTTCATGGCGTCGTGTTCAGCATAAGTTAAGTTCTTCAGCTTTCGACTCTGTTTATTTGTGCTCAGAATTTCTCTTGAAACTAGTTTTACTTATTGATGTAACTCTTGGCATTGTTCTGCATCTGGTTTCCAAGTGCTCGGCGGTCGCAAAGAGTCATTGCTAACGTCTTCTGTATCTGCCTTATCAAAAAAGAACTCCTTTATGCACAAATGTCTTGAAAATACAATGTAGGTGGTGTAGGTTGTGCGATTGGAAAGAAAAATGAGGGATTCATTCGTTCTCATTTGTTCTGACGGGAGGGCTCCCAAGGTTGTTTCCTCTTCCATGATGAAGAGCAGTACAGAGAGGCAAACACAGTGCGATTAACAGGGCTGTACTAAGCAGTGAGCAAAATGAAAATTACTAAGTGCACAGCGGGAAACCTCGTGAAACATGGCGACGACGTGGAGGCGTAATGGCGGGTCTTCCATCATGATTACACGACTACCCACGGTGACGCAGAAACTGTCAATTAGGCAATTTCCTTGCAATCAACCTCATTATGCAGTGGTTACCCCGTTCCTTAAGGGAACAAGAGATAGGAAATAGGATGTAAAGTTTACCTTTATGTTTAGTTTCCTTCATTAATGGAGTCGGTGAAAGGTTCGCTTAGCGTGCTTCCGAAAACAAATTTGTCGAGAAAGACAGCAAGAGCTGAATAAAAAGGAAGGCAGAATTGAAAAAAAAGACCACGAAGCAGCTAAGCAAAGGTAGGCATAAAGAAGTAATATAGAGTGTTAATGCGGGCTTGTTGGTACATACTAACCTTTGGAGAAACAGCGCAAGGTCGTAACACAGGAAAAAAGGACAGGATGCGAAACATCCTGTCGCAGGAAAACACCGCAGCATGTGTGAGACAAAACCAGTGCTTGGTCTTGTCACATTTTCCTGTGTACCATCCCAGCGCAGTTTTTCTGAAGGAGTAAATACTCTATGAGTGCATACGGGATAGAGATAGCAACCAGAATTTGCTATTTAGGATTTTCGCGAAATTATTTTTGAAGGCGGCATCCCATAGTTTATACTCAAACCTTTAAAAAGGTCAAACTGCCAATACGATATCTCACGAAACTGTAGGGACAGCTTGATATGTGGTTTACTATTTTCTATTACACTTCTCTTGCCAAAAACAGTTTGAACCACGTTTTCGCAGCCTAGATTTTGGCATGCAGTATTAAATAACGCAAATATGTTAGTGGGAACCACATAAATGTGAACAAAAATGAAGCAGTGAATATATGATCGCACAGTTTGATAAGAATATTCAGTTTTAAAAGTGACTGGCATTAGCTACATAATGTAAACTTCTACATTTTGAGAAACTTTTATTAGTAGAAGAAAATGGTCATAAGTGCAAAATTCCAGTGAGCTAGTGTTTCTAAGCTAGAAACAAGTCCAATGCAGGCAAGCTGAAGAGCAGCAGACGATGGTAGAGACACACTATTACAATCGCAATTCCGTGTTAATGAAACCAGACGACTGTGTTAGCCTCCTTTTATTCTAAAAAATAACTTACATAATTTGAAGGCAAAGAAATACGATAAGAATTTTTCTTGAGCAGTAAAGCTGTGACTATCATTTTGAACACAGGTTCTTTCCTCGGTTGTTGCGGCCCTGTGATAATTGAATAAAGCCTTCAATATTCAACTTACGCTAACAAAATGTCGCGTGTTTTGTGAAATACGCCGTAGTCAATTTATTTTTCTCTGATGCATGACTGTCACGCGCCCCACATAAAGGTGTTGTAATACGGAGAGCAACGCATTAGCATGTGCAGCGCAGGTTTGTAAACTTATGCCTCGCGGAATTGCCGTACCCTTAGAAGTGACGTCGTAGACTCCAAGATTCAACAGTGCCCCGCCCTATCACAAAGGCCATAGAGGTACTCTCAGGAAGCTGAGCAGGCTTCAACAGTACGTCACGCAAGGCTAACATACTGTTGCGTATGGTAACATAGCAACGCGCCTTGAATAACATCAGTGCAGGTACGATATTATGTGCTATAGTTATTTATTGAAGGTTACGTGATAGAAATGTGAAACATGGCATCATGGTCGTTGAAAATGACATCCTAGCGCAAACATCATGCCATTGTGTTTCATGTTGCGCAGCATAAAATGTTGTGGGTAAACTAACTGTTGTATTATATTCATTCTTATTTATTTAACATATAAATGAGAACTTAAGAGGAAATTCAGAGGTGGTCTTGCCTTGTCAAAGACAACTTGTCGAAATGTTGGCTCAAATGACAGATCGTGCTCAGGCATTTCCCATCTCTTCAAGCCTCAATCTTCCCTAAAACTGCTGCCTCATTATGACTTCGACAAGCGTCCGAGTTCGTTTTGAACATTCTCCGGAAAACTAGAAAAATGAAGAGACCATAAGTAGTTCATATGCAGAATGCACAGTGCATTAGATGTTGGATAAAACCAACTATGCGGCTGTTGCAAGAATGAACATTAAAGCAACAATAGTCTAATCAGCAGTGTCAACGTGATTTCTATAGGTAATTTTATACCAGGAGCCGCGAAAACTAGCCCAGTTGTTGACTCGTATTTTTCATTTTTTTTTCCTGCTTTCTAGTATGTAGGTAATAATGCGATGCCCCCCACGTTTGTTCCTTTAAATGGAAAGGCGAAAACTATTTCACTTCTCGTATTGTTGCTCCCGAATATCGCAAGCATGCTAACATTGTTAGGATTGAGATCGTTTTCGAAGTTCCACGGGTAGTTTGCAACATCGTAACCGGTATCATCAAAGAGCAAAAAAGTGTCTAGAAAACACTCCATTGCGAAGTCATCGTCAACTCACTGCAAAACGAATAATTGGGATTGACGATGACTGCGCTCGACATAAAAAAGAAAGATTGTTAATAATGTATTGCAATCATTTTAAAAGCCGGAGGAAAGGCGACGCCGGGGGCGAAAATAGAGTGGTTTTCGTTTCTAGTCTGTTTATGGGCCGCGGCTACGAATCGGCTACGAATCGTTCCTTTTACATCCATGGTGCGATGACGCATTCTGAATTTTACACGAATTTCTTTTTACTTAATTTCTGATACACTTCGTTTACCTTTTTTAAATTACCTGGCATGATCCACGTGTTTTCATTTCAATCCGCTTTGTCTGAGGCTTTCTATTACACGTTCAGCCTGGGAGGTTGTTTTGTCTTTTAGCAACAAACGGCGATTTGGACTCAGTTTAGATTGCCGAAACACGTAAAGCTTTTCTCATTTTTTCATGTCGTGCACTCCTTCCACATGAAAAAAAAAGCATAAAGAAGAGAAAGCTGCAGAATTAACATTTTCGGCCTCTTTTATTTGAAAAACAGGAATGTCTAATGTACCCCGGAAGCGAGTCACAATAGAAAGGCTTGATCTTGTAAAATATATAGGAAATGGCGGGTAGGAAATTCTGTAAACAGGACTCGCACGCTTCTCCTTTGCGTCTCTGACTCTTGCATGTTGTACTACCACGTAAACACGTCCATATTTCTCCATTAGTTGGAAATTGCGAGCAGCTTCCAACAAAACATAAACACGAAGTGTGCCCTGGTACAGAGAATGGTAAATTAGGAACATACATAAGCTTCTTCACAGGGCGTACTCTCTTTGTGCTCTTCACGTGGGAGATTTTAAATTTCTTTATTAGGTACCTGCCTAGCTTTTTTTTTTTTAATTTTAATTCTGATAGCGTTTGTGTGAAGGCCTCACAAAAGTTATGTAGTTCTGTTGTTTTACACTAACGTATTTATGTTTGTCTTATGAGGGACATATATTACTGACTCACGAAAATTAAGAAAGTAGAAAAAAGGGAACTATGCGAACATGCATTAGTGTGCGAAAAAGGAAAGTCGGCCATGAATATCTTTCTTGTACAAGGCGGCTCTTATTTGGCTACCGTTCTTTTTTTTTTTCTTGGTGATGTAGTACTGCTTCCGTTTACAGTTTCAGGGGGTATGTCGAACTTGTCTAGTTAGCACAAATTGCCTCGAGATGCCCCCCAACTCCTGGAAATTGCGTGCCCCATCAGCCCTAGAGCTGGCTTCGTTAGGACACATCCGCGTAACTTAACAAAGAAAGTAATAAAGGATTATATTTACAGCTCCTCTTAGCTCGAACAACTTTGTTTGGGCGAAGTGAGGTGCAGACCCGGAGGGGCACCCACTCAATCACGATCTTAGTTCTAAGCTGTCGACACTTCGTGAAAACAGCGTTCTTGCAATAAACTGTACACCGCTATATTGAAGTTAGCGTCATGCAGGTACCAACAGAGCTTAACTAAAGAAGAAAGACTGCTGTTGCGAGAAGCAGAATGCGTAATATAAAATGAAAGCCTCGCCGCCCGCTCCCCCCCCCCCTCAATTTCCTTTTTGATGTTGTCGCCTTAGACCGAGCTGCCCTGTGGTGAGCCGGATGAGAAGATGCAACACTACACAGCTCGACTCTGAAAATTTAAACGTCTGGAATCGACCGTCTGCGGGAGACCAGCACTGCAACAAACATCCCCGCACGAATCCAAGAATACGCGCATGTTTCAACCACATCCGGGAACCTGCACCCGAACATTAAAAAAACAACAGTGGGGAAGCACGGTGTGAACACTCCGAGGGAGCATGAAAGGCACCACATTGCATCGCACAGAGATGCGGCATCGCGCACAACAACACCACCACCAACAACAAAGACTGATTGGCTACCAACGTTGTTGACAACCACTGAAGCGACGTTAGAGCATCATCCGCTGTAACGTCGACGTAGCGTTGCGGTGATCCTGACAAGATATTATATTATAGTGAGGGCGTCATAATCATTCTAGACTATAAGTTAATAAGTTATTCACAGGCGTAACATTGGAAGGCATAAGTTGTTCCACAGGCGTTAACATTGGAATCCATACATCGCGTTATGACTAAAGTGGGCGCAATTCTTGCAGAAAAGTAAGTGCGTAAGCCGCAAATTGGCGCATGCACGCGCACGCACACACGAACGCATGCACGCAGCGTTCAGGCAACCCATCACTACCGAAACGCCTCAGTAAACGTGTATTCATGTCGAGATAACTTTTCTGGGCGTTCCGGTGTTTTCTTGGGGCCTTCATTGACAAATCTTCTTCATATGTAATATAGAAGGACGTCTCGAACTACCAGCGAAAAATTCAGAGATGTTGCCATGTATCATCGTCTTAGTTCAGAAAAGCGAATCCTGATATTTTGTCACAGGCCTCAGAAAAGGCCGTGTAATCCACTGGCATAACTCTTGCAGTAAGATCCACGTCAACTGGGCTCAGCAGCAGCTCTCCCATACAATCTCAAGCTAATATACAATGAATCGTATGATGCTCCCAAGTGTTGCCTCCAAATATTTACCACGTTGCGGTCCGACCAACTGGGCCTAATGGCGCAATCTCCGGCTTCCTGCATGACGAAGCGCCAAGAAGCAGCAGCAGCGCAAGGAATGATGAAGCCGAGCTAAGCTTCACGGTTTGTTCTCTTGCCCGACACAGAAGCGGGAGCGCGGGAACACACAACAGACGAAGGAAGAAGCACAAAACAACACGAGCAAATTACCAACTAGCCCACCTTTCGATCCTCTTGCCCGACGTCCTCCAACCGACATCCCAGAGTAGGTTCCGTCTGCATTATGTCATCACCTTGGTCTCCTCACCTGCGTCACCACTTTATCTTTTTGCTTGTATCGTGCAGTGTTATGTTGCCTATAAAACACGTGGATCAAAGTGAACGAACGACTGCATTATGCTGCTAGAGCTAAAAAATCAGCATGCTTTAGTCAGCTTTTTTAGTGACTTAAGATTGTTAGTGTTAGTGACCCAGAGAGTTTCAGGATATAAGGGTTGCAGTATTCTAACACAGTAACGAGAAATCCCTGTTGTCTGGAAAGGACATCAGGAAGTTTCGCAGGCATAACCTGAATGCCATGCTGGTTTCCCCAGTTCTGCATCGAACTTCAGATAACTAGTGTAAGAGCGCTGGACGGGAATGTCAACAATAGGCGCAATAAATAATACATGCAAGAAGAGCAAAATTGGGATGGCAGACTAATTCCAGTTTTATCATTGTCGTCTGGTCATTGTGTAACTTATAAGCTCCAGAACGGGATCGCCGTGATAAATATTGGTCTTATTTATCAAGATAATAAACTGTCGTATGGAGACTTGTAGCCACAAGAAGTGCGCTATGCGTTATTACAAAGCATAAACAGAGAAACAGTTCTTCCTAGCCTCCAGAATATCGAAGACCAACTATAGATAACACCTTAAATACACCATAATGATGTTAACTTAAGAAGGCTATTGGCATCAAACCAAGCATGCAAAACGAAAGGGAATTTGATGGTTATGACATGCATCTACTTAGCGTCAGTTTACGTGAAGTGCAAATAAATAGTGCAGCCTGTCGAACTTTTGTTTCTGCATGACGCAAGCAGGGTGCTTCAGAAGCGTGTATTATAAGTAATATACAGTATGGAGGAAGTAATTCGTCCTCGTCTATTCCGTATCAATGATCGTAGAACAGTTATAAGGGGAATACACAGTTGCACCTCTGCTAGCGGACACGTTGCGACTTTTATGTGACAGCGCGCTCACAGATAAGCCTGTGGACGTTTCCTTCGATCCACTATACGTGCGTCTACAAAAGACGCTCTAAAAGACGTAGGCATTTATGCAAGGGAATTAAATGTAGATGTGGTTACGATTGGCATTCATTTCAATAAAAGCTTTCCAATAAAAGTTTGCCGAGAGCCTTCTGTTGTCCCGAACTTAAAATGGACGAAGGCTTGCACGTTTAAAAAAGTTTATTCAGCTGCTCTTCCGTTCTTGCGCACGTACAAAAAAGAGCTGTAGTTTTCAAGTTGCCTTCGCAAAAGGGCGAAAAGTCATATCTGGCGCGATAGACTTCTCATCACAATAAAAATAGAAAAAAAATATAAGAAAACAATGATAGCAAGGTCACGATATTGCTTAATGTATTCACCAGAAATTTTGCGAAAAAAGTAAGAATATGAAACTGATATCTCCCTAGGCGACGAACGTGTCAAATAAGCGAGATGATTCAAAGTCTACAAAGGCGTCAGGGCCATATTTTACCCAAGTCCACGCTCACAACATTCGAAATTTTCATTCTGGACACGTTCGCTGGCGAAAAGGACGACCATTGCCTCACCATTTTTGTTTTCATTTTACAGCCAAATTCACCAAGAATAGAAAATATCTCCGCGTAATATTGTGACAGGGGCTAGAAAACGGTGCAGTTCAAGATATATCAAAATATCCGAAAGATTCGCCGATGTGGAGGAATAATAAAGCATAAATGCTTTCGTGGGTTTGGCGGTTATAAAATATCGTTTAATATTCATTCAAGGAACTGAAAACAATTAAGAGTTGGAGTACTTACACTATTCCGTAAATCAGTTTGCTAAATAATAAGGACTGAAAGAAAAAAATTAGCACGTTTATCATTGTGAAATGAGGAAGAACAAAAAAACTGCGCTTTTTTGTCTCTCGCGCGAGACGTGACACGCGTGCTAGCCCAAGCTACAAATGCTACGAAGGGCACATCGGTTGGAAATTTGTAAAGGGGTCTTGTCGATGCATTGGCCAACACAAAAGAACTCTGCGTGCACACGAACAGTTTCTTAGGCTCTTTGTGATATTTTAAACTAAGGAATTTGCGCAAGGCGTGTAATTGAACAGTTTTTCACTCCAGTTTTAGCACCGTATCAAGCAATGCATCATTTTTCACTCAAGCGGGATTCACGCTGCTACAACCATTATGAGAAACATTCACGTTGATCTGCAAAAATTATAACTCAAGACCGTTGCATGATATATAATACGTATGAGAGTGAGTAGCTTAAAAATAGTGCGAACAAGTTTCAAATCTTTCATCTTACAAAAGAACTTACTGTTGCACATTCAATTCACCATATGTTTTCATGCGACAAGCGACTCATTCATTTAAGATTCCTTCACATGTCATCATATCACTGAGGCGTTGATAGAGGAAGACAGGACTATCAGGCGGGAAATAACTATTTAGCGTTGCTTTGGAATCATGGACCAGGAACAGTTACCTATACTTAAGGCAGTCTCAGTTCGATGTGCAGTAATGTTTAGCTGCACAAATCAAGTTTTCAGCACCGTATCAAGCAATGCATCATTTTTCACTCAAACGGGATTCAGGCTGCTACAACAATAATGAGAAACATTCACTTTGATCTGCAAAAATTTATAACTCCAAGACCATTGCATGATATATACTACGTTTGACTGTATGTGTTGTTAGCACGCCCACGGTAAAGTAAATGAAATCAGCAGAACAAGCCAAGGAACGCTCTTAACCATGGCCGCGATATCATGCACAATGTACGGCATAAACGTTCTGGTGTTGCTTTGAGCTCATGAAGTGTCGGAAACGACTCCTTCCGTTTCCGTGGGCACTCAAAACTTCCCGCCGCATTATCATTCTTCCTCGGTCACTTCCTTTTCCATGGCAACAAAGCATCCACGAGTGCCGCTGTATTTCCTTCTGCTTGGGTGACATCTCGTGTTTCTTTTCAGTGTGTCGTTTGGCTTGTGCCCTGGCATGCGCTATTTTTTTATTTTTTTGCAATACGTACAGTTCCAAGTCGCAGAGAATGGACCAGTGAGGGCACGCGTGGACTCACTCATGCCAGCAGCTTGACTGTGTTGCCCCTAGAGTTTTTCTTCAATCCGGCCAAGCACAGAAAACTGTTCCTTTATGCTTTTTGTCCACTTTACGTAACATCGCCATTTTTTTTCTATCTGAAGGCAGTCTGCGAAGGTTGTTTTGTGTGAGGCCGGAATTTGTTGCAGTGAGCATGTCTGAAAATTTCGGGCCTGTAGTTGTTGCAAAAAGGTGTCTGTATACCAGAGACAGAGATTGATATCGCTAGAACATGTCCAGGTCAATGAACCATGCCGTTCTTCTGCAGGCGCTTCTTCTGCACTTACCTCCTTCGGCGCTTTATTTTCGTCTGAACAAATGAAAGACCGGCGGCGCAGAATTTGGTTGTCGTGCAGATTGCAGTGCTGCAGCGTTTTAAGGTCGTATTGAATATGGCAGAATTGCATTTAATACAAACGATTTTTCTGCATTTTCCAACAACGATAATTTCCCTTCATAACTACGAATGACCGCAGAAAAGCGCAAAGGACACACGTTTGTCTATAAATACACAAGCCAAATAATGTTGCCTGCTAGAGGCACATCCCTCCTACTTTCGCACCATTATTTTTTTAAAATTTTTCCCCATCTCTACCTCTCTATCTCACGCAGGGAAATGTTGCACAAAACAGTTGTTTTTCTGTTCAATCGAGAGCATTATTTTTGGCGAAATAGTAAAAGTATCATTTTTGTACACATTGAAAAGATGGTTGTTTTACGTACCCGTAGTGTTCCATCATTATTTCTGTTTTCCGACTTCATTCAAAGAACAACCAGTAAATTTAGCACAACAGCTAGCAACATTTATGACATTGAAATCCGATGGGAAGCTTTGCTCAATTAGAACAGCCTCTAGTCACAGCAAGGAAGTTCAGCAAGACCAAAAGATAGTGCAGTTAATAACGCAATAGCGTTAAAGAACTCGTGTAGCAGAAATTCCGGCATCGGCGTTGGTGTCCGCGTCGGCATTGGCGTCGTTGGTTGCGAGCGAAAAATCATCATCTTGTGCGTGACCGAAAAATCGACAAAGATGAAAATAAAATAAATAATAAAAATTTACGGGCCCAAGAGAGGATAGAACCCAGGCCGTCTGCTTGGCAAGCAGGTGTTCTACCACAGAGCCACAATATTTGTTGGAACTGCTTTGGAAAAAAAAAACAGTCTATGAATGTCATGTAGCGGAAGGAGTATTCCTAACGCATCATGTATTGCGTGGCAGAAGCGTAGAATCACGCCAGGAATCTAAATATGTGAATCGAGCAACGAATGGGTGTTTTAAAGGGGTACTGACACAAAATTTCGCGGCCGAGACAGCCTGCGGGTTCGATTCCCGTGAACATGTGTACATCATCTGC
This sequence comes from Rhipicephalus appendiculatus, assembly GCA_030522465.1. Taxonomy (NCBI): domain Eukaryota; kingdom Metazoa; phylum Arthropoda; class Arachnida; order Ixodida; family Ixodidae; genus Rhipicephalus; species Rhipicephalus appendiculatus. The sequence continues at coordinate 32,388 of JALIZH010023650.1, read as the reverse complement.
AAAATATCAACAGCGAATATAGTTTAGAAGGTATTTTAAATTAATTTTGAAGTTTGCGTGAGCGATCGACTCCCTCTGCGGTAGCTCCCTCGCGGTAACACCATCAGAGGTGACCCTCGGTGACTCCCCTACTTCCCTCACGTGACCACGCTGCAACAAGTTATGATGACGTCATAGCGGCCATTTTCTTTTGCCGCGTTTGTTCCAGCAGTCTATACTTCTCTGCGGCTGGTCGCGAGTCCGTGGCCGTGGCGCACGCGTTGAAAGTTTTGTGTTTGGCGACACTGATGTCCCGTTTCCTATTCGAAAGGACTTCTTGATGCAGACCGTGCGGAAGTGCGTCACAGTTCTGTGTGCTGACGTGATCGAGAGCTGCGCACGCTAGGTGGTGATAGTTGCACCCGGCGGCTTGTCGTTTTTCGAGCTCTCTGAAACCGAAACTGAAACTGGTCGGTAATGAGGAGCCTGTAATTAAATATCTGTCGCGCGCTGCAGCAAACGAGGTGCCGTGTTATCACTAACAGGCCCCCAGCAACACATTGCAGCAAAAAAACGCGAGACCAAAGATTTTTGTGTCAGTACCCCTTTAAAGGCCCAGCCATTACGAAGCGCTCAGACATATTTGATCATAATTAGCAGCAGGAAGCGTCAACAATGTGAACAGTGGGCCCTTCGCTTATTCGCAAAAGGAATAATTATGGCGTAGTGGGCACTTAACAACTGTGCTTGCAATAAGTATTCAATGGTACTTGGCCAATGCCAATGGCCAATGTTACACGCACAGTCGTTCGTTTCCTAACGGCACGGTTGAGGCATGGACCGAGAACCAAAGCAGGCTAACATTTCACAAAGCGATGCGCAAGAGTGCCGATTACGCTATCGCGATCTGATCTTGAAAAGCGAAGCTCAAGCGTCCTCCAATATTTTTTTTTGCGTTCATATCACCCATTCGCAGAATGAACTAGAAATGTTTCCTGGATAAACTATTAGTTATCAGCGAGGACGGAGAAGTTGACGAGAAAGTATTGGAGACACAGGAGTCAACTATATTTTTAAAACTGATGTCAAGGTGCCTACGTTTGCTGTGTATTCTTTTCAAGTGTTGGGTAAGTTTCCTTTTTTGGCCAATCAGACAGAGATCCGAAAGAAAAGTGAGATGACGCTAATGTGGCGTCAAAATGTTTGTATGATCGGTTTAAGCTATCTGGGCTAAAGCACCATATAAGATGTACGAACCCGGCCGGAACTTAGTTCTCCTAGAAAGATGTATAAAAGCAGGGTTTCATAGAATAAAAAAAGTAAGACAGGCAGTTTAGTTACGTTTCGGCCAGTCAGCTTCTATTATGGGCATTTATCACTACGTTGAAATTCGCTGAGGTAAACTTCGTAGCTGCCATTAAGCATCGCAGACGAACAATTCGCCTCCGTGGGCACACATCCTACACTTCGCCATTGCGTGAGTGGAGGCCCACAATGAACAAGGCAATTTTGAAGACATATACAGGTAGGCTTAAGTGCTGGTTGTCTCGCCACTGATATAAATTCCATAGGCTACTTTAAGCAAACTGTGTACGAATCCTAAATGTACAATCCGACGTTTGTCCCGCCAGCTGCAATTAATTGGAGGGTAATTTATTTTTAAATTAATCGAAGTGCAACTTGTGTTTTTAACACTGATGTTTATTACACTGCTGTCTCGCTGAAGGTTGCCGTCATGTGAAAATTCACTTTCTCATTATGTGGTTAGGGCAATGAAATTTAGAGATAAAAAGGAAAATTAGGCAGATCCCAAGTACCATGGGACTCGATGTTATGCGAAGCATCCGGAGGTAAGGTGACTGGGTTGTAATCTTTTTTTATTGAGCGAAACGTTATGAAATGGCGCTAAATATATGTACAAATGTTGCACGCACAGACGTGTTGAACAGTCGCATCTGTTTCATATAACCAGTTGTTTACAGTTGTGTAACGATGCCAACAGAAACATGGGTATTGCCAACACCAGAAGCAGTAAGTTGATATGTAGAGCTTGTGCTTGCAATGATGGTAGCACTTGATAGTGAGTGCTACGTAATCCAACTACAGTGAATGGCGCTTAAGTATACAACTGACGTTAACCCGACATGATTCCTTCGTCATAGGAGTACGTATGTAATGTTTACAAAATTAGATAGCCAGCACTGCAACCACAATATACATTTCACCAATATAACACCTGCATAGGGTGTTCTTTCAAAGCAGTTTCGAGACCTGACGTTGCTCTGTGGTAGAATGCTTGATTGCCACGCGGAATGCTTGGGTTCGATTCCTGCTGGGACTCTGATTTCTATTCTTTGTATTCCTCGCGTCAACGCCGCCAATGTCCGTTTTTCTTAACGCTGTCGCCTTTAAATTACCAGTGGCAACGCCACCGATGTCAGTTTCTCTTAACGCTCTCGCATGTAGATTACCAATGCCTGTACTCGCCGTTCCTGAGTAGATAGAAATTCTCAAAGTCCTGTGGCGCATACCCGCATTACGCGGCCCGTGGTATACGGGTATGAGTCACACGTGTCTGAAAAAATGAGTTTGATGACGTACGCGACGGGATTTTCCCGTTATTCATGTCATGACCATCCAGACATATTCGTGAATACCTCTTACCCTCCCATACAAATTTTGGTCTACCCCAAGTTAAGAAGGCCATCACGAGAGCACCCAGACGTAGGCGGCTAGATAGATAGATACGTAGATAGAAACGCAAAAGTGCTAACAGTACGCAAAGAAATGCTTCGCAATTAAAACGTGGTTCATGTCACATACTCGCTGCGCAAGATGTTTCAGTAATTACAACAAAGGAATTGTTGAGCATTAAGACACATCATTATGGGCAGAGATGCCATTGTCCAGTGTCATATATACTCTTAGTTGAAATGTGAGGATGGTCCCTACCGATAAAATTGAAGTGGAGAAGCATTTCGGACTTTGTTCGAGGACGTGTGACCGCCTGCGGTTCGCATTTCTGTGTCATCTCTTTGTCGTGTGATAAAACGGTTCGCTGATCATCTAGCTTCAAAGCGTGCTATGACGCCTCAGTTTTATTTCAGGTTGTATCAGACACAAAATGTTTACTTACTGAACAACCATATGTCGAAAGCGCGCCCAGTAAATATACAATGGCGAGATCGGGAGCCGTGAAACAGCAAGGTTTTTTGCAGAAGGGCTGCAAAGACAACCATGCTTTCGCTCTTCGCATCCTCTTCACCTGGTCGCCTTGGAGAAAAAAAATGTGTTTAATTGTACGTAACGGCAGCCAAAAATTGTAACTAAGCCATGAAAAGTGAGTGCTCTTTGACGAAAGCTTGCTGCACGGCAAGTACCGTCTGATGTGGTGTCAGGCGAGCTAGGCCTAGCGCCCTTGTCGCAGGGTGTCAGCGGGGGGGCGCCAGTGCACAGCGCGTCAATCCCACACTGTTTGTCTTAGCCCAGCAATCCTGATATCAAGAGTAGGTCAGTCAGTGCACTTTATTCATAAATTGTCTTCAGCAGCCGATCCTCCTGAAGAGGCAGGGTCGGCTGAGGGCTGCACCCGCGTGCGGAGAGAAAGGGCAAGCCCCTCTGCCAAACTATGGGCCTTCCGGAGGAGTCCTCTGGAGGGACCCGCCAAATAGCGGGCCTTGGAATTCCCGGTACGAGCTATTGATTGCCGTCCTCCAGTAGTCGTTTGTGCTGAGAGGCTCACCATTGCGCAACGCCATGCACCGCCAGTGCATGTTTGGTAACGTGCATCGTCTCGTCGCAATGATGGGAGTGCAACTTTAGGCTGTCAATAAACTTACTGTCAAATAATGGCGTCGGATAAGTATCTCTTTGCATCATTGTTAAAGTGTGTGACAGGACCCTCTAGGCTTAATGGTGCGGGAGTGGGAAGCTACGTCTGGCGAGTGGATATTGCTTTAAGACATTAACGATTAAGAGTGGGTCAAGCTGCCGAATGCCTTGTCCCCAGTTACAGGCTGATGGCCCGTCACGTTGGGACAGTTGGTGTGTGCGGGCATGGGCAAGCTCATTGGCACTGGGGTAAACTGGGTGGGCGTCCTTACCTGTGTGAGCAAGAGGCCAGGTGATGTTCCTATCAATTTCTGTGTAATTTGGGCTGTTGGTAAGTCCCGCCGTGATCAGTCGTACGGCAGCCCTAGAGCTCGTCAAAATGCGTGTGGTCATGGGAATCGTCGGGGCCAGTGCTATAGCAGCCTGCTCTTCCATGATCGGCGTGGTATCTCAAATAGATGCTGCCGTGCACAGTTTACCACGAAGGTCAGCCACTATAGCCATGAAATTTGGTGTGCCGGTGTACAGTGCTGCGTCGACCCACAAAGTCAGGACTGTCAAAAGCGGAACTGAGGAGCGACCTACTAGCAGCCCGGCGGCCGGCATTGTAGAGCTGGCGAACCTTTCTATGAATTTGTGCGAGCATAATTTTTTCCCTCAATTTGGCGGGAAGTCGGATCATTTTGTCTGCTACCAAAGTGGGCTCACCGCCAGAAACTACAGGATACGCCTCCCAGATTTGGCAGAGGACAGTCTTGCCGTCGCGGAGCATGCTATCCTTCTATCAGCCGTGATTATCTAAAGCGAAGCACCATTGCTCAAAACTGTTTGCTTTCTATTTAACTCCCGCTTATGTATCCAGTATTCGGAACTTTTATGCCAATGACGCTGAATCCGAGCTGAAACTACAGGCGGGTCCGAATCGTCCTGAAGAGTCGCTCCGCTGAAGACGAAACAAAAAGAGACGCACGTTATATAGACGCAGAATTATATAATATCATCTGCGCTATATTCTGACAGCTCTGCAATACCGGAAGGAAGAGTGCCTCGCACATAAGCATTAATAACTTTTGAGGCTTCACGTGCAAGGGTTATCGTGCGAACAACTGCATGTTTGTGAGGTTCGCCGTAATGAGGTCTCCGGAATAACTTCGGATCACCTCGGGTTCTATAACTTAAGACTAAATATAAGCACACGGGTGTCCTTTGCATTTCACCCCATCGAACTGAGAGTGCTGTGGCCGTAAACCGATCCCGCTTACACGAGTTCAGCAGCGCCACACCGTACGTACTTAGGTACAGTGCCGGGTCGCACAGAATTGCATCTACCCATACATTTTTAAGGCCCATGCGCATCAAATAAAGATCACGGTGTTTTCAATGCGCCCACTGTGTGCGGCAATAGAAAAAAACAGTGCAGCGCAATTATCAAACCGTCATTGTCCGATCGCAGTGGTACATACAAAGAAAAAAAATATGAAGCAGAAAAAGATGCATAGAGAGGTAACGTGATAAAGACTGGATAAAACAAAGTGGTTGTAAGGTGATCTTTCATATGTTACGCATCATATGCCAGATTTTGTTACTTTTTGCAGCGCGTTTTGTTTAGGAATATGAACCAAAAAGCTATCAACTTTAGGGTCATTCGAGTTTTACGTAAGAGACCACGTATCGCAAACTAGGCCGAAAGTGACTTACAATTTTAAATAATTGACAAAGCAGAATTGACGAAGCAAATAATTGACAACTAGCAGAAGCGGCTACAAAGAATGACAGTCACACTGTACAAGCCGCATTGGATCGATGCCCGTCCCACTGCAATTTCTTGTTTTACTCATCAGGTCTGCAGGTCTGCAATTAACATTGCTTACTGTAAAATTATGACGCAGTGCCTGAGTGTGTAATTACGTTGCGAGCTACTGCACTCAGAGATCCGTTGCGAAACCATCATCTCAGTTGCCGTGCGTGTTTCTCTAAAACCTCAGCGGTAATGAATGAAGCTGCATTAGTGTGGTAGGCAGGGCTGGGCAAAGATACTTTGAAATTGTATCGCGATACGATACAAGATACTCGGGCAAGAAGTATTGGAGATACAGATACAAGATACTTCCGGAATGAATGTATCTGATACGATACTTCCCAATTGTATCTTAAGATACTTCGATACATTCGTAAATTTGCTATTATAGATGTATATAACGACGCTGCAAATGCCTATGTACAGATGTGTTTGCTTGAGAATGTCTTAACTGCGACCAACTTTGTTTATTTTAATGAAATATTTGTTTAAATCCCGAAAGTTATATCTTTCTTGCTCAATGTATATTAGTTTCATTCTGAAACAAGTTATTCGCATTTGTTTACCTGACAGTTCTTCATAAGCTGCGGTATCAGCAGTTTTTACTTGACACTTTTGTAATTTATGGGTGTCGCTGCTCTACTTTGCTATCAGCAAGCGGGTTGCCGTCTAATTGCAAGAACTTCAATAAGAAGCCTCCACATGACGGCACAAATACCGGAGCAGAGTCTTGCCTTGTCCGTAAGCGTATTACCGCTTTCGTAGTACTGAATCACCCGACAGTCTTAAGGGGCAATAACGCTGGTGGCGATATTTTTTTTTTTGTGAATCAGCATGTGAAGACGAGAACTACCGAGTGCGATCGCAGTTCATTGAAGACATAAAACTGGAGGGATTTTTCATATCCTACCTATCAACTTGCGTAAAGTGTTCGTTAGGTACATATTCACTAACGTGTAGTCTTTTACCATATCGACTCCGAGAGAGCTTGTGGCGCCCAGAAGCTTCCCAGATTTTTCCCGCGGGAAAAATCGTCGCAGGATATCACTGCTATTCACACTATTGCAAGTTCTAGCTTGCTTACCTGCTTTCTTGTAACACACACACACACACAAAAAGAAAAGACTTTACAGGGACCTAAAGAAAGGAAAGCGAATATACCTAAGTCAAATAGCAAGGCATTTCCTCAACAAAAAGTGACAGTGGATAGGTATACAGGGTGGTTCACATAAGTACAACCAATTATTTAAAAAAGCAAGCGTTTAACAGCGACTCAATGAAATAAATGGCATATGGCTTACCGTCATGTGACGCTCGTTATGGTATTTTTACATTGCGCTTTGTAGGTTGGTTAACTATGGTCAATTATAAGACATTTTTAATATTTACTTTTGAGCAGAGTGCACTTCGTCACCTCGTAGAACGCATTTAAGAACGACCAAAGCAATTATTTTTTGACGACGTGCATGCTGCGGGGTGAATATTTTCTGGCTTTTAAAGCAAGCACGTGAAATATCAAATAAAACCACGTGACTGCGCTCATGCGCTATCATACTGCAGCGCTCTTAAACGTGCTTCGAGCGAAACAACCGGCGCGCGGAGCGTCAGCCTGTCGCTTCGCAGGGACGATGGTGTTTCTTTGCCGTGTGTGGCGGTCAGAAATGTTGAAGCTCTGTGGAGCCGATGCCTAAGCCGCGGCCGCTCATTTCGTCGTGGTCCACTTGCCGGTTGTTTCGCGCGAAGCACGTCTGAGAGCACTGCAGCACAACAGAATTGGAGAGCAGCAATGTGGTCATGTTTCTCCGGCTTTCTTTAAACGCCGGAAAAATCCCTACGTAGCATGTACATTCCCACAAAAAAAAAGACAAAAAAAAACAATTAAGATATGTCGTTTTAGAATGCTCTCTAAAACGTAACGAAACGCACAGTACCCTAAAGTGTATAGCAGAATTGTTAAATCATTCGGGTTAAGAAATTAAGTGCAATATAAAAATACCCTAATGAGAGTGACATGGCAGTATACCCCATCGTTGGTTTTATTAAGCTGCGGTATAGGCAGTTCTTCGCAAATATTTGGTTCCAGTTAGGTGACACGCTTTATAAGCACGATACAGGCGACACCCCTAAAATCTACGAATGTAGAGCATGATGTATCGTCAACTTAGGTGTTAATGTCAGACAATAGAAAACTCAGTGCCCACGGAAAATACCATTAAAGGGCTCCTGGGGACGCCCATGAGAAAACCGGAGTACTTGGTATTATGTTTCTCAAATCCCCTACGTAACGTCTTTAAGACTTGTTATTATAATTACGATTATTATAACGTAAACTGAATTTCACAGTTTTATTAAATAGTGAGCAGAATTTTTTTTCCCCTGTAAGCACTAGGCACGCTCAGATTATTTTACCTTTGCCCTCAACATCGCCTGAATAGTAAACTCACTGGAATGTAGATATATGTCAATAGTAGCAATGACACCGACAATTAAAAATAAGAATAAATAAAAGAAGGACTAGAAAAAAGGAACAGAGGAGGATGTTACAAAATACATATTACAGTTAACAAACGGGAAAAAAAAGTAAAGAGACACCTAGATAATGTGTGGGATGCAAATGGAAGACAGAAAAGAGAGCACTTGTGCTACAATCAAGCTATCATTAAAAAAAAAGCTTGTTGCATAAATGAGCACGAAGAACAGTGATACAGTACGCCAAATATCATCTCTTACGTTAATGTTTGTTCTATTGTATTTAGCATCGACACCGGTGGTGCGACGGTTGTTAGAATCTAATTTGATAGTGTGCAATCAATCTGAAGTCAATCTGATTGTGTGCAAGTCAAGCTCACATCCAAGATCTGTCAAATCTCTGCGTGAAAGCAGCGAGACGCAAAGCAACCCCATTCTTGCATTCTTGAGACTTTGCAACGAAGGACCACGCAAGACAAACTTCGATAACAACACTATAGCCATATCTGAATTTGAGCGAAAGACACCACACGCATGGGACTAGGAGCTCAGTACCATGGCTACAAACAATGTTCATAGCACCGACACAGCTAAAAGGAAAGAAAAAATCGAGAAACAAAAGGTGGGCTGCACGTAGACGTTCTCGCGCCTGTTTTTGTCGAGATGGCTCAAGCACCATCACGTGACTCTGTTCCACCAATAGAGACGCATATAGACCTTATTTCCAATGCTCACTGGAGCACTCTGGTGGAAAGATAAAGGAATGCAACTGTCATCACCTTTATTGAGGTGGCTTAGTGGCAGCAGTGGCAGCGTGAGAAGCAGAGTTCAGCCAACGTTTGTTGTTTCACAAGGTGGCGTTTCTAAAGCAGTATCTTGTATCTTAAAATACACGATATATTATTGAATGTATCGGAAATACAGATACAGATACTCGTTTTGCGAGATGTATCGCGATACAAATACAATATACCCAACGAGTATCTAAGATAGTATCTAAGATACATGTATCTTCGATACTTCCCAGCCCTGGTGGTAGGTTATCGATCTCATTTCAAAACAAACTAGACTTCTTCAACTGATAAGTTAGAACTCGTAAAGGATGCCGGTATATGAGCGGGTATAATTTATCGCGATCTAGTAGGTTTATCATAACAAGGTGAAACAGCACACACTTTATCAGGACGGACAGAAGGAACACAGGACAGAGCTGCGGTATATGAGGGTGAAGAGAGTACAACATCTGAATGTCCAATACACACCGTTCGTTTGTTTCCTCTCCTAGTAGTGTTGCCAGAGGAAGTTCATCAATCAATTAAAGTGTTCACCTCTAGTATTCGACGAAAAAAATATACACATGGGTAAGCGACGGGCGAAAATAAGCCCTCATCATATACGAACGTTTTATAATCCGCTATAATTATTACGTGTTCCTACTGATTTTGCACGACACTTCAGGAACATGCCACAAAGGGAACCACAGAGTGAAGAAGTTTGCTGAGGTGAAAGATGAGCGGTGAGCTGGCTCAATGAAGACTGAAAGAAGCAGCGGCAGACTGCCGAGGCGGAAGATGTTCGAAGGCCGATCTGCCTCGGGAAATTCGTGTGCTCGGTCAGAAAAGTCCCTCGTCAGATTAGCACGACGAACATGGAACTAGAACAAGCTGCTTGAGGATTTTCTGCCCTTCACGGCGCTCCTTCTCCTGCAAACATGACACCAAGAAAGGCCCACTCTATATCTCTATGGGGGGGGGAACGTGGGCATTTAGTGAAGAAAGCCTTTCCTTTCGGATGTCCCGGTTTATTATACTAATGCCGGGTTCTTCCCTGACAGTCGTAATGAGCCATCGGCAGCGATGATTTACTCGTATCTCAAGCGGATTTATATCATCGGCGGTGGTGCCTTGCGCGCCTGGTGTTCAAAGAAAGCCCGAGATATGAATGATGTCAGATGGCAACGGCTGGGGGAATACGCGGGAGAAAACTACGACTGAAGGAAGTATACTCATTGTGAAATAAATTTTCAGACCTTTGAGATAAAAACACTATGAACATACAGCAGAAGTCTAATAGTAATTTTCTCTATTACGTAGGGTCTTCCTATCTGTAAAACGCTACAACCTGTATAAAGCTGTCTTCTAAGACGAGCAATTCTGCTGTTACATCATTGCATCATTATAAACAACAGGAAGGTTGTAATGGCAGTAGGGTGTCCTTCACATGTGCCCTTCGTTTATTCTACAAATAAAAAAAACTGTTTCGTTGTGACATTGGCCGATTTCGACAGCCCTATAGCATGACGTAAACTAGTGCAGTATCGCAGTTATAAACAAATTACTACTATGCGACATTACACCTGTGAAGGCTGCTGATAAGACTGACCGTTGCTATTTCTGCGACTGGCATCTACGCACATGATCACCGTTTCAAAATATTGGACTTAAGCCACTTGATGCATGAAAGAGCAAGCTTACGCTACTTAAACGACCTCCACTTTCGGAGAAGTGCCGTCAGCTGCTAACTTATTCAATGTCACTTCCTCCTACACCTCCGATTATGCAGTCTCTTTCACGGGAGATAGGCTGTACTTTCAGTTCTTTAGATTCTGTTCTTTTTTGTTTTTGCCTGAACGCCATATTGAACATTCTTTTCTACTTTGCGCATGCAAGTAATGTGTAGGTCCGCGGCCGTGCTGGTTAGAACGTTAGCATTCCGATCGAAACATCGATGGCTCCGCCTGAAATCTTCAACTGACATTGTCCCTTTATTCATGCTTTTCACTCTCAAGCATCATCCAATATCATCACGTGCAAATCAACGCCATGGTCGCTCAATAAAACAACAACCTCTCTTTATTGAGTGGCCGCATCAGCGCTCTCAAGTTTGCTGCCAGAGCGCGTCAGTGTCAGTGTCTCTGCCAGAGTGCGTCAGAGTGTGTCAGTGCCCCAATAGCAGAAATGGGAAGGTATCGCAAAGCAATTTGGCGATACCTGGATAGAGTGCCGCTGTATGCATTTTCCGCTAATACAAAGGGTCACCCCTTCTTGGGGCCTGGATCTCATTCAAGTATTTTTGAACCTCTTGGTATTAGGTCTGAGCTCAGGGCAGGGGCGGATCCAGGGACCTACTTTGGGGGGGGCGGTAGTTTGGGGGGGGGGGGGGGTATTGCACAGCTCGCACTAACTGAAGAGAACAGGGCGAGAAGGCGAATACATTGCATTAAAGAGACACTAAAGGGAAAAACCATTTTTCGCGCATTAGTCAATTTCAAATTCACTACACCAAGAACACCACTCTAACCGTGAGAAAACGAACGAAAAGAAAATGTAGGTGGCAACGCCACTTTGAAATTCCCGCACCAAATCACGTGACTTCAGATTTTGACGGCGTCTACTCCGTCATACGTGGTTCTTAATCGGTACAAGAGAGATGAAGAGGAAGGCCGGGAGATTAACCAGATATTAGCAGCTCATCGGTAAAAATGAAGGACATCGTACTGCGAGGTGGCCATAGACATAACGGGCCAAGGTTCAGGAAATTTCAGTGAGCGAATTTCGCCAAAATACGAAAAATAACGTCTGAAATCCGTGACGGCACGCGTGGAGATTTCGGCGCGACATTTAAAAATTAAACTTTCAATGACTTTGGGGTTCTCAGAGTACAATTTATCAATCTAAGACGATTCATTGTTTCACTCCAGGGTCTGCATTTTCAAGGTAGTGCAACCTCCTCCTCTCATCGCATGCGGCGCGTTGAAGTGCTTGAAACGCGACGGAGAGGAACCAGCGTCCGAGAAAACCGAGCCGCAAATGTCACGTTGCTTTTGCTTCTCATTTCGTTCAATTGAAACATCAGTGTCAAGTCACAGCTTCATACACGAAACAAGTTCAGTAATGATCTACTTACGTCGCAAGGCCTCCCTTGGTAAAAGTTCTTCCTCCTGATACGACGCAGCTATCTCCCTCGCCATTTGATGTTTTCTTTTTCTTGTGGAACAAGAAAAAAGCTTGTCTCCTTTTGCAATGTCGTTTGAGTAGCCTATATCATATCAAGTCGGTATCGCACTGCATCTGGTGCCACCTTGCAGAAGGTAAATAGCGTAGTTTCACTGGCAAGGCAAATGTTTGCCTGTGGTTCTACGCTGCGTCATGGTGTCGTTCTTCGGCGAATGAAATTCACGGCTGTCATTGGAGGGAGGGGAGGACGGTCACGCATATTTACAGCTGCCCTGGCGGTAAGCGCTTAGCCGTCTCCCCCCTTGGGAGACAGAAATTAGCGCCTTCCCCCCCCCCCCCCCTCAGAACCACTCATCAGCGAGTCTCTTGGCGGCGCCCAAGAAGCCTTTCATGAACATTGTTGGAAGTGGCGCCCTGTGTGTGCGCCTCTCTCGCTCCCTCGTCTTCGTCTCGGATGATCGAAGAAGCCTTTGTTGGAAACGTGCATAAGAAAGCAGAAAGGGGCAAAAAGAGACAGAGCACGTGGAGGAGATTGTTCCCTTTTCACAATTGTGTGCTCTGTCTTAGAAAAAAATTTCGAACTTACTTCGCAGCTCATTAGGGCTTACAACCCTTCCTGAAACAAGCATTGGAATGCTCCTCCTATTGACGCACTGTTCTTTTGTTTTTTTTCATGGATGTCCCCCCGCTCCTCGCGTCACAAGAAAATCTCCATTCCACTCTCACTGGAAATGGCTCCAGCCAAGTTCGTAGAGAGCCCGACGTTTCGGGACCGCTGCGGTCCCTTCCTCAGGAGGTGACTGTGTTGGTCATGAAAGCATCGCCGCGTCTTGTTTCACCACGGCTCCGGCTTTCCCTTTCCTTCAGGTTTCGGAGGCCGTGAACGTATTCTGATTGCATTGTTCCTAGCGAGTGGTTCACGTTTGCAGGTGTGTTCTGAATGTGCCAGGACACGAGCAAGAGCCTCCTTCCCAGATGTCTTTCTGTTTCTAGAACAGAAGCGCCGTCAAAGTCGATCTTATGGTCGTGCTTCTCACTGTGCTCTGCAAGAGCGCTGCGTTGCACTTCCATCTTCCTGACGTCGTTCTTATGTTGGCGTATTCTTCCCGGGAAACACTTGCTCTCGCCTATGTACCTGGCTGGACACTCAGAACACGGCACCTTGTAGACTACGCCTTGGTCTTCTCCTTAGAAGGCGGATCATTCGGCCGCGGTAGCAAGTGGGTGAGCGTCGACGCAGGCTTGTGAATCACCGTGATCCCCGCTTTTCCGAGAATTCTGGATAGCTTCTTCGATTCTATTGTTGCCGGTGGGGTGGCCAGGGAGGGAGGGGAGGTCGCGCAGCGTGTCTTTCGCAGGTGCCTCTCCGCGGTACGGTGGTTGTCCTCTCGATACACGGCGTGACACCCGGCGGATAAACGCGTCCGTGTACCCATTCTTCAGTATCTCGGCGACGATCCTCTCCTCTTCTCTCTTCCTCTCCCCTTCTGACGAGCAGATTGTTCTTGTACGTGAAAGGAGCGCCGAAACCACGGAAGCTTTGTGGGCAGTCGGATGACAGGACATGAAATGTAAATACCCACTGGTGTGCGTTGGCTTTCTGTACACCGAGAAGGTCATGCCCTCGCCCTGCCGTCTGACTGCAACATCGGAAGCGTACCGCCATGGCCTTGTCTCACTCCACCATGAACTGTCTCACCTGGTCGACGGAATTCAGATGTTTGAGGAAGCTTTCTACAGCTGACTTCTTTATGACGCAGAAGCAGCCATCCGCGTACCTTACAAATACTTTCGGCTTGTCTATAAAGGAGCGTAGTGCTGTCTCTTCTACGCGCTCTATTGTGAGGTTCGCACCTGTAACGGAGATCGCTCCCCCCATCGCGGTCCCGCTGGCTTGTCTGTATGAACGCGGGATCTGGTTTTCCTAAAAGGAACATTGCCGGGAGGGATACGTCACTGCTCATGAACGACTTTCCGGAAGATGCCCCCCTTCCGTAAAGGACTTTACAATACCCGCGTGTCCGTAACACTGTTGGCATGCTCAAGAAGGCGATCAACACACATTCCATTTCCGTGTGAAGGTGTCTAATGGCATGCGGGTACGAAGTGAATAGCTCGCTTTCAAAACAGCCGGGGTTCGCAGCTTCGCGCCGTGCAGAGGTAGAAGTGACGGGTGCATTTCTCGCTGCGGTGTGTTGACTGGGGGACCGGGTACGTGGCCACCACGAATGGTTAGGAGACCTTAGAACGCCGACATTCCGGAAGCTCTTTTTCTTTCAACAGCTGTATTCAAAAATATGGACAGTGAGTAAGATGATTACAGAGACATCTTCAAATCTTCGTTCTTGAAGACTCGCCTCCTCCTCCATTGGTCGTGGCCGATTGCAAGAGGGAAAGGATGAATGTAGACCTGGTATGACACATTCCAATCGGCGCCGGGGTAGTAGACAATGCCCTCGCGCCGGCCTAGTTGCCCTCGCTCCCCCTTTTTTCCTCCGAAACGAGCTGCTTTCCACGGAGATCCCAAGGCAGGGAAAATCTGGTACGTCGCACCGGCAGGTGGAAGAAATGCATGGGAAAGCGCGTTCGGCATGGTTCACGCGGCCGCCTCGGAGGGCACCTGCACAGCTGTGCACGTCGTTATCCTCCTTTTCGGGGGATGTAGATTCGTTCACAACAGCTGACAGCCAAGGTCGCCGCAGCGGCCTAAAAATTCCATGTGCCGAAAAATTGCTGTCGAGAAGGTGCCGGGGAAGGGGGGCGGGGTTTGCTGGCCTTGGGGGGGCGATCGCCCAATCGCCCCCCCCCCTTGGATCCGCCACTGGCTCAGGGCTGGTAATTTTTTGGCGCTAGCAGTTCGACAGTCTCGCAGACTGTTTTCTGGCCTTTTCCGCTGGAGTCATGACATACGGAGATGACATAATCTTCTTTAAAAAAATTAACATGCGCTCACTTCTCAACCAGTATATCGGTGAAAGTTTTAACGGAAGGCCTTCTGTAACGACGTTAGCGCTAGTTTTAGCCACCCCACCCTGACCAAGTAGCACCATTGGCCTGTGCCGCACTGTATATATTCGTCTAGTCGAGTTATTCGGAATTAGCCATTCGAAAGTCGAATCGAATGATTCGATTAAGTATTATTCGATTCGAATTCGAAACTCGAATATTCGCGCACCCCTATTTATTTGAGGCGTATCAAGCTACACGGAAAGATATCACATTAGATCCGAAAGTTTGCAACCGGAGCCGAGGACACCAAGGAAGAACCGTGTCCGTCAGCGCAACAAAAGGACGGGGCTTTCGCTCGAGTATTGCGCTGGGTGTCTGCTTTCAGTGCTTTAATGTGCGTCAACATCACCGTCCCGTGTGCCTCATTTGCGACACGGCGTCCTCATGCGAAGCCGAGACTTATCCTTGCCATATCTGCACATTACTGCTAGGAACAAACTGTGAACACTGAGCTAATGTGAAATTAAACATTCTCGTTGCCTGGCGTTTGTCTATAGCACTTGCGCTTCGAATGTTTCGTTGCACTGGATCACTTTCGTGAAGGCAGTATCCTGTTAGGGTGACGCTGGGCGTGGGGCGTTCTGAAAGGAGCTTGATATTCATTTTTTTACCCTTTTACAAACGTTCACTACCATGACATTAGTGTGACATGTTCATTGGGTGAGTCATTGAATGTGCTTTATCATTAAATATACCATGACTCACTGTACAATAGTTACACATTATTTACGTCGTAATAGCAGATCATAGCTCTAAATTGCCCTAATAATAATTCTAACACTTTCACTTGCTTCAAATGAGGTCTCCAGATATTTGGCATTATATTTTGTAAACTTCAGCAGTTTATAGTAATATGTGTCGTAATGGGGTATACTCTGGCCTCTTTATACCGGCTGTTTACAAATTTATCCCTCCTTACAATACAACATACTGCCGTGAGTCTGATCGCCATTGGAAGCCTTTATGAAAAACCGAGTTGCATCTTGAAAGGTATGAGCTCCGGTAGAGATGTACTTGTTTCATCGGGATATTTATTAGAAAAACCGTTTTGTTGGCTGCGTTCATTGGCGCACGCAGGAAAGCTCTTTTCGCAATAAATTGCACCGTCAGTCCCGCTTCACTCTCCTGCATCTCTGGTAGTGCATGGGGTCCGGGGATTTGGACATCCGCTCTGTCATTGTGCGCCGCATTCCCGTGTGCACGTATTAAACAACCATTTTGCCTGCACGTGCCACAGAGTATGCTCAATGGGACGCTATATGCCAGACACTTCTCGAACGGTTTCCTCCCAAACTGACATTATTTGGCCACTATGTTTTACATACTGTAAAGTTGCGTGTTACTAATAATTTGTGTATCATAACAGGAAACAGCGCGGAACAAACGGAACAAGAAACAGGGTGTGAGTACGGGCTAGTTGGTATTCCATTTCGTAGATTAATTACGTAGCTCATTTTGTAGATTAATTCAACGCCTATGTCCTAACGTTCTTCGTTAGTCTCGTTGTCCCGTATCGTCCCTTGCGCTGTAATTAATCTACGGAAAAAAGAAAGACTGACAAGACTTGGCATCAAGTCCTTTCTGTCTATTGACCCGTTTGCCCGCGCTGTTTTTGTTTTGAAGCCATGCCAACACGCTCAATTTTAATGCCCTTTTAAAGTTTATGTCGAGCACTTACTGCATACAGCTGTTGGGGTAACACAAACTGTGTTACGTTCCTTTTTACCTCAAGGAGGTCGTTCGCGGTTTTACACGGTATAGCATTTTAGGTATCCTTTACAATCAAATGTTTCATTTCGCTTTTCTAAAACGTTTACAAATCTTTTTCTTTAGTTTTTAACATGTACGTTAAATCAACGCCTATGTTCCAGACAGTTTTTATACTTCGCTCTTTCTTTCACCTATGATTACAAATAAAATTGAAGGACACTTTGTATATTCCAAAGTGTGTTCGGCGAAAGCGCGTGGCCATTCCACTGACTATGCCATGTCTTTTTTCTTTTACACTCTCACTGGGATAACACACAAACCGAATGTGTGCGTGTTTTCTTTTTTAATTTTTTACCGCGAATCGCAGCGGGACGTGAGACTAATCTTCTTCCGTTCGCATGCGTTCGTATTTTCTCGGGCGTTGCGCATCGCGCAAATGCCATCCACGTTCCAACATTAAATTGACGGACCATTAGTACTTTCGAAAGTGTATTCCGTGGACGCATGTGTCCACTCAGACGGCGTCGGTCAGAATGATTGCAAGGGCTGGGCACAGCGACGCTACGCAAGCAAAGCGCGAGCGCTGTAGAGTCCGACGCGACCGCCGTCCGTTTGCGCAATCCGGCGGCCATCTGATTCCGTGCCAGAGGTCGGATGGACAGACGGACGGATGGACGGACGGATGGACGGACAGATGAACGGACAAACGGACAAACGGACGGACGGACAGACGGACGGACGGACGGACGGACGGACAAACGGACGGACGGGCGGACGGACGCCGGACAGACACCGGACGGACGTGATGATGAGACATTAAAGGCTTTCGTCTTAAAATTACACCAACTCCCGCTAAAGGGAACTATGTGTAGATGCTAAGCAGCGGGCGCTTACGCTTACATTGGCGGCGGCGTTGACGCTGGCGCTCATCGCGGCGTTGCGCAGGAGAGACATCTAGGGAGGCGCAATCAAGCAGTGATGGACTGGTGTTTCCTACTGGAACATGGTAATCACTGCTAATGGACAATGAAAGACAGAAGACTCGGACTGGACACAGAGACCCGCAGTCCGCTTTTACTTAACGCGCGCTCTGCGAGTTTTTATCGTTCGACAACGCACAGGAGAAATCTCCCACCGGCACTACCTTGCAGGTCAAGATCCAGTGCCTATATTTTACGGGGTGGCCAGTGAACTATTTTGCAGCGTGAGCAGTCGGATTTTTCAATCAAGAAACTCGCCAGCAGACGCTGCCTGCGTCGGCGTTGCGAGGCGAGAGAGGGGGAGCGTAGGAGAGGGGGGCGGGGACGCACATGCGCAGTGGGGGGTGTGGTTGCCGCGGGGAGGGATGCCTAGAGAAGAGAGATGGGGGGGGGGACGCGCACACGCAGTGAGGGTGTGGACGCCGCGAGCAGGGATGCCTAGAGGAGAGAGAGGGGCAGGAGACGCGCATGCGCAATGGGGGTGTAGACACCGCGGGAGCGATGCCTAGAGCAGAGAGGGGGGAGCATAGGAGAGAGAGGGGGGAGGCGACGCGCATGCGCAGTGTGAATGCAAATGCCGCGGGCGGGAGGGATACCTAGAGGAGAGAGAGGGGGGAGCGTAGGAGAGGAATTACGTGGGCAGGGTTTGCGCATGCGCAGTAAGGGTGGCCAGGACGCGCACCACCACCACCGGACAGACGGACGCCGGACGGACACCGGTCGGACGTGAGCATGAGACATTAAAGGCTTTCGCCTTAAAAAACTATTTTCTAGATACACGACGCCAGTTTTAGATGTGAAGCATCTTATGGCGAAGTTCAATCCTGTGGTGGTGGTGGTGTGCTGCGTGACCAGCCTGACTGCGCATGCGCATACCCTCTCCGCGCACCTCCTCTCCTACGCTCCCCCCTCTCTCTCCTTTAGGCATCCCTCCCGCGACGTTTACACACCCATTGCGCATGCGCGTCCCCTCCCCCCTCTTTCCTATCCCTCTTTCCTATCCTACGGTTCCCCCCTCTCTCTCCTCTGGCATCCCTTCCAGCGGCGTCCGCACCCTCACTGCGCATCCGCGTCTCCTCCCCCCTCTCTCTCCGATAGGCATCCGTCTTCGCGGCGACCACACACCCACTGCGCATGCGCGTCCTCACCCCCCTCTCTCTTCTTTCCTACGCTCCTCCCTCTCTCCTCTAGGCATCCCTCCCGCGGCGTTTACACCCCCCATTGCGCATGCGCGTCCCCTCTCTCCTCTCCTACGCTCCCCCCTCTCTCGCCTCGCAACGCGGACGCAGGCAGCGTCTGCTAGCTAGTTTCTTGATTGAAAAAACCGACTGCTCGCGCTACACAACCGTTCGACACCGACGCAGGCAGCGTCTGCTAGCGAGTTCCTTGATTGAAAAAAACGACTGCGCGCGCTGCACAACCGTTCAATGGCCACCCCGTATATATAGGCCCTGGATCTTGACCTGCAATGTTGTGCCGGTGGGAGATTTCTCCTGTGTGTTGTCGAACAATAAAAATTCGCAGCGCGCGCGTTATCTAAAAGCGGACTGCGGGTCTCTGTGTCCAATCGAAGTCTTCTGTCTATCATTACCCATTAGCAGCGATTGGCCTATTCCAGTAGGAAACACCGGTCCATCATTGCGCGCTTTGCGGCTCCCCAGGTTTCTCTCTTGCGCAACGCCGCGATGAGCGCCAGCGTCAACGCCGCCGCCAGTGTAAGCGTTAGCGCCGGCTGCTTCGCATCTACACATGGTTCCCTTTAGCGGGGATGGCGTAATTTTTTTTGTGCGTCAGATTTTTACCCAGACCATTATCCTATTACATTGTTCTGCTAAATTGAATTGTGCATTGAGGTTAATTTTTGTACTCGGCTGGAACACGCTTTCTACTAATGAGAATCCCGAAATTGATATTCGTCCACTAGCGAAAGCGTTTCGTGGTGTGACGTAAGGTTATCAGGATACATATTCGTAGCTGAATTGCGTGGCAGAGTTCGCAATAGCGTTTCCAAGGTTGGTCCAAGCAAAGAAAGGTGTAGCGGGCGTATTGTGTGCCGGAGGCTGTATATTGCAGGATAATGCTTTGATCTATCTGAAAGCTTGGGAAATAAGTCGATCTTTCGGAAAACATCAGACGTGCCTCTCATTAGTTTTTTTCCACATAAATACAAAAAAAGTAAAGACAGTTGACGCACTCAAGGTACTTCATGTCTTTCTTTGTGCCTCATTTAAGCACTGGATTTTCGATTTCGAACTATGCGGTGACCACCCACCTAATACGGAACCTCTTACGGTAGAATTTTGTTACCCTAAAGAGAATGTCAGAATTTTAAGAAGACGCTCTTATTCAGCAACGTTCTGAAGTATTTTAGCCATTTAAGTAGTATGAATTAAAATATCTCGCTGCAATGTGACAGTATACTTTGAAAAATAAGGTTACATTGCGAATAACTTTTTAGGCTACAAAAAAAAATCAAGGTTAAGTAAAATGAAAGCTTCCCTCCCCAAATGTTTGTTACTAAGCAAGAATAAATGGCATCGTAGTTTTAAACAGAGAAAAGCGAGTACGACTACCTGCAGAGATATCAATCATGGTTCATTCGGCAATGTATGTATCATATAGAATACGCTACATGTCGTTGCTCTCAGAGACTGCGTTCTATAGTTGTTTTCTTACGTCGGTTAACAAGTAAGCAGCGTTCTTGACTTCTTTTATGTTTCAATAAACGGTTCACGCTGTCGGCGTTAGGACAACCTTCGCACGGGCGCGCAAGAACCTCCAGGTAAGAGTAATTGGTCACAACGCACGCCCGCCAAACATAAGAAATCAAAGCTCGGAATTGCCAGGGCTATAATTGCAAGCGAAGCTCGCACACCCACACAATGAAGTCAGTTGATGGTTCGCATCACGACGCTCATTCAATCTGGACGTCTGATAAGAATTTGCCGGTTGCACTATTCCGCGTTTCGTCTTTGGCTTCGCCGCAGAACTCAGTTGAGTTTCATATACTTCACAGTTATTACTACAAGCCGCTTTTTCGAAATGGCAAAGCTGCAGTGGGTTCTTCCCTTGAAGGACTTCTTGTCTCCCATTTAAAAGAACAGCCGAAATACACTAACTAAAAAGTTAATATAACTTTCGTAATTGCTGTGCGAAATGATGTTTTAGCAGTTTTAAGATGCCGGCCGCTACAGAAAATGTAGTTTTGAAGGCATAGAGCACATGTGGCGTTTCTCTGATTTTTATGGATTTTCAGAGACACTTGGTGAAACCCCTTTAATAATGGGCCCCGACTTCCAAGAGCGTGCGTCATAACCATTCATTATTACACCTGTGCTGAAGTGGGCCTTGAATGCTAAGCAAAAGTTATATATCCCGGATATTAGTTGCTTTATTAATGTCATTTATATTTTGTCGCAATATTTAATTATATGTACCGTATTTAAGAAAAAAATATTTGTATTGTCTCCATGTGCGCAAAGAAAGGCACTCAGTATAATTTAGGACATTCCTATGGCAGGAGTGGAGACAACAATCATGCTATGGAACCTTTCTACGTAAACATTTCTCCACATGAAGCACGTACCGCACGTGTGGGACGGTCAACAATTGATAGTGTCTGCCTACACATCACGTCCACAAAACCTTTATTTCGTCGCTTCGAAGAAATCTTGGTCGCTCTAAAAATTGTACAAACTACTCAATTTTTTGTTTCTTTGCTTTGCCGCGTACCAAGCTCCCTCTTGTTTACCGCTTCTATCGACAAAAGGGTCAGTGCCCAGGAGAGCTGTGAGCGCCTCGACGACTTTATTGTCATGTCAGCCCGGCTGACACGAGCCGAATTGTTTTTCCGAGCTGCCCACACTTCCGGACGTCGTTCTGCGCAGTTTCATTGTTTACGTCCTAGAGCGGTGCGTCGTGCAAGGCCAGAAACCAAATTACTCGAAGACAAAAGGTAGCTACAAGCGACAAAGACTGCGTACAACAAAGCATACAGAAGAAAAAGAATCTGTACCAAGAAGCTAACACAGAATGCCAAGAAGAATGATACAAAAGGGGAGAAAGGTAGTGAAGAAATAAAAAGAAATTCAGGAGGGAAAAATTTAAGACTTTCACTTTGAAACGTCTGCCCGCAAAAAAGAGAGCTTGATGCACAAAATTCATGTTAAGAAATATCATGGCATATAATATTATTTGATTTCTAATGAGTTCCGCTACTCCACCACCCCTAATTAGCGATCCGTCCGGATAACTACATATGCAGAATGAAACATGTCGTCATGAGAAATTTCAGAATGAATTCACGTTTCTGCTATAGCAGTAATATGTGAATGGTGCTACATTATAGGAGAAGGAGGAACAAGAGGAAGGAAAGGCAGGAAGGTGAACCAGACACCACTCCAGTTTTCTATCGTACGCTGAGGGAAGAGGAGTAGAGGTACTTCCAATAAATCAGCGGATCGTGGATCGTGTTAGACTAGAAGAAATTTGACGAGCTTTGTACGGTGGCTAATTAAAGCGGAGTTTCCTTTTCCTCGTAGTGATTACGACATATACCCCCGAAAAGCGTCTATGCTAAAACCACGCGTAGTTTAGGGCGAATAGGATTTCGCAAAATAAGAACCGTCTACTAACAGCTGTCGAGTACTTCTCTGCGTAGTGCGTAGATTGTTCTCGTCTTTTTTGCAAACATGGCTAATTCGTACAAAAGTTTACATGAAAACTACTGTAGCGGGCTAAATGTCAGCTTGGTGTAACGTGAGGACGTGACCTAACATGCCGAATTTAAATGTTATACTTACAGTATATAGCATTTAAGATATTTCGGGCTTGTGATAAGCATGTCGTAAAGTACATCCGGGTCCCGCTACTTACGTGGTCAAATACATGTAGTGATACTCGTAAATTAGCCCGGGACCATAGCTTTACGGGTGTGTACACCACTTTTATTCAATGATGCACCCACGTCTAAACGTATCAGCGTTTGCGTGATCGCAAGAAAAAGCGCCCTGCTCGTGAGTTGAATTAGGGCACGAGTGCTGCTGGAAGTGAGCGCGGTAAAGTTGTAAAGTTATATGATATAACTCGTAGCAATATTCAGAGAAAAACTGAATGAAACCAAAAAAAAAAAAAGTAGCCCAGGAGCTACCATCATTAAGTATGGAATAGCATATTGCAATATGGAGGTTTTGACAGCTCCTTTCGCACTAGCAGTTTGTCGAAGTGAAGTTTTTAATAATGCATTTCTTACTAACGCAAATTCATTAACCCCGCTCACTGATCAATTAAAACGAGCTTTCAAGTAAAAACTTCAAAGGCGATTAAGCTCACCTTAAATGCAGGTAAAAAGTGCGGCTACGACAGTGTTTTAACCCCGTCATTTCAATGCTGATGCCTATTGCTGAAAACAATTGAGAGAGAGGCCACATTTTGGTTAAACTTCAAAGTATGCCATGCCCTTGGGCTTTGCATAAGTCACATCACACGTGGAAGAAGCAATTTTTTTTACGCATGAAGTAAACAATGGTGAATTTTTATCCGTGCAGTGGTAAAAAGCATAAGACAGCAGATAAAAGAAGCTGAAAAGACGCGCACTGACACCATACTGATACTGATACTGATAGCAGTATGACAACGTACACGTATATGTACATAGAGTAAGCTAAAGAAAACGCAGCTATGCATTGTGAGATGTTCTTGCTCTTGTAGTGACACGCCAAGTAAACATTTAATTGTGCACGTGGTGCGACGTTTCATATAATAATTTTCGTTCATCGCAATGGACACCTTAGCATCGTATAACATTGTATTGTACATTCTTCTTTAGTGAGTGCTGCAAGAATTAGAAGAATATTCCTTGCCAACTGGCTCATTTCGCGGTTTTCTACCTCGTGGCTGCGCATCGCTGCATCTCAACGTACATCTGTAGTCGCAGTACTGACTGTTGTAATTACCAGGTGGTTGGAATATGATCTCAAAACATGTTTTTTATCGCATGTCCTAGCCTGCAAAGCATACTTTAAATAAATGTGTATCGTACAGCTAAATATTGTGGCCTGAACGATGCAGCATACTTGTTCCACGAACAAACAACAATGTGTAATCAGAAGAGTTTCAGAACAGGTCATAATGTACGTATTAATCTACGGGAAGGTTGTAGCTTCTGCAAACAACAGTACAAATACTGTTTGTTCGATCGCGTTATGGATGAACATGAGCCCGCGCTCGAGAAGTGAATCCTTCTATGCGCATCGACCGGTAGTATCCGTTATGGACGCTTGGCTCACGCCGCCTCTCGCACGCAAAGACGCATTCTGGGATATACGCGCCGGCCTCGGTAAACCGAGGGTCATATGGCATCCATATGGCCGAGAAATCTCTTCTCTACGTTTCCTCTTGCACCAAGCTTATGCCTGGCTGTAAAAAGAAGGAACGGCGTCCTCGGACGGATATGGTTGCGCGTAGCGAGAGGCCGTACGTACAAGGGGCTTGACCACCCCGTGTGCACGCGTGCGGCGATAAAAGCAATGTTTTGGAAGACACTACGTGGGATGTCGGGATTACTCTACGTCCACGTGGACGCTCTTCTGTTCGGGTGCGCCAATGGAAGCTCCGAACACTGCGATTTCGATGCAATCATTTCGTGGCACGCAGAATAAAAGTAGCGTTTTAGAAGATTGAAAAACAGGTTGAAAAAATGCATTTTCGCCAGGTTAATTTTTCTGAGAGTAGGACGGTTATTGTGAATAGTGTCTGAAGCGAAACAGTATGTAACCGCGATGCAGCGAGTACACTAAAAGGAGTAGCGGGCAATGAAAATAAGGTAGCTTCCGGAGCATTATTGGGTAGTGTTGATACAGCAATGGAACGTGAATCAAAGCATGCGAGTGACGCATTTAATGAAGGTCGAATTCCAGAAGTTCCAGCGCATTGAGGCAATTGATTACATGCAAGGCATCCAGCGAGCAGCAGTTAATGCCATATTTTTAGCTTTGAGCCATGCGTTTTAAGGTGTATCAATGTATTTGAGTTAATTGATTAGTTGGACGCATATTAGTGGGCTTGCCAGGCATGTCGACTACGCTGGCGTGTAAAGGGGTACTATGGTATTTAATACCTCGGCACTCACGTTCGCATAGAATTGCATACGGCTACACTAGAGGGAAAACTGTCGCTAGTGTCTATGGGAGCTGCAACACATGACGATTCAGCCAGCATGAATGGGAATGATGGGCACATGGATTCACATACGCTAGTTTCTTGCGGCTCCGTGTAGCAGCATTCAGATGAACCGTTTTAAAATCAGATCTATTGAGTCGTTGCTGAATATTGCTTCAGATACAACTTCAGGTATATGGACGACATGCCTGACACGCTCACAACTACCAATTATATCTTGGGCTGTTGGTCTCATGACTAAGGCATTTGCGAGTAGAACTACGTGGCTGAGAAATACGAGACGCAGATCTTGCTCTTTGACTCATCTAAACCATTTTCAAGCGCAAGAAGCAATGTGATTCCCAATACATTCATCGGTAAATGCTGCACAGACTCAATGCATGATGCATATTTTTGAAGTGGTATGAAAGTAAGGGCTAATTTCTGAGCCTACCCCACAAGCTATTGCAAATGCGCTACTTCTCTACTCCACATATGCACGTTATACACAAAGTCTGCTCGACATGCCGTAAAAGGTAAGTCTGCATGTAGTGTGTAATGCAAAACTAACTAGCACAAAACATCACTTTACTAAGTCTGAAGAAAAGACCAGCATCATTGAAACATGGGCTAATTGGCTGTACATCATCAGTGGAGGGCACCACACTCACACACGGACATGCAAGAGAAGGACCAAGAATATATATCAATGCTGTGTATTAACGATGAAAGGCCAAGCAGCCTAGGTATACTTACATAGCACTCTGCACCAACTCTTTTCACTAACCTGGTAATGCTGGACTGAGGGGATAATGTTGACGAAAATGCCGATTGATTGATTGATTGATTGATTGATTGATTGATTGATTGATTGATTGATTGATTGATTGATTGATTGATTGATTGATTGATTGATTGATTGATTGATTGATTGATTGATTGATTGACTGACTGACTGACTGACTGACTGACTGACTGATCGAATGTAATGCAATATTATCACGATCGTTCAACCACTTATTCACTGCGCTTCCTCACAGATCGACTCGCATTTCAGGCCTAAATAAATACCTTACCATAGCACGCACCTGGTGAAGGTACCATGGTCGTCTAGGTTAATTCGCAGCTTAATTTGCGTAAGCCCATTTCTTTAGTACATTATCATTTGAATCAGAAAAAGTTACAGTTACCCTGCCGGCGGCTTTAGATCAGCCTGGCTCTCCAGAAAACGAAACGTGATAAAGATTATGAGAATTAACAGGGTAAACAAAACTTGATGGCTTAGACTAAACTGGAAAAGCGTGAATCAAACAAGACTACTACGAGCCCTTTCACATGTTAATATTTTGTATCTACGACGCTCTTAGTGTGTGCTCCTGGTCACAGAAACACTCCCAATTATTCCATGTAAGAACGTAAGAAGTAATCGAAACGTACGTACATTCTTAAACAAAGTCCGCCGCGGTGGTATAGAGGTTAGGGTGCTCGGCTGCTGACCCGAAGGTCGCCGATTCAATCCTAGCCGGCGCAGTCGCATTTCGATGGAGGCTAAATGGTAGAGGCCCGTGTACTGTGCGATGTCAGGGCCCGTCAAAGAACTCCATATGGTCGAAATTTCCGGAGCCCTCTACTACGGCGTCTCTCATGATCATAGCGTGGTTTTTGGACGGTAACCCAGAGATTATATTATTACTATTATAATAATGAACTGAGACACAGTCGTGACAAGCGAAACTGTATGATCGGACAGCACAGGAGCGTAGGCCTAGCCAGCGTAAGAACAGCGACAACGTCCTGCACGAGCTTCTCCTGCTTAGCGCTGACGATGTGACTACACAGCTCTTCATGATGCACTTCATCTTCATTACATCTTTCCCCCCTCGCTGAAGATGGAGCGAACTAGGTGTTCTAAGGTGTCGTGAGGACAAGGGGTTCGCGATACGGTTTGAGGCGATCCACGTGAACAGTTTCGCGGCCTCGGCGACGTAGGTCCACAGGAGGCGTGAGGGGTTCGATGAGGTAGTTGACGGGAGACGTTTGCTCTAGGACGCGGTAGGGTCCGTGGTACCTGCTGACGAACTTCGTGGAGATACCTGGCGCAGAAGTGGGAGGCACGCACAGCCAAACAAGAGAGTTGGGCGAAAACTGGTTCTGGGGCCGTCCGTCGTCGTGCCGAAATTTCTGTAGCCCTTGTTCTTGTGTTGTAAGGGTTCGAGCTAGTTGCCGACATTCTTCTGCATATCGAGCAGCTTCGAAACTGGTGTGCCCTCAGATGAGTCGGGTCGGTAGGGAAGAATGGTGTCGATCGGACATGATGGTTCTCGGCCATAGAGTAAAAAGAAGGGATAAAAGCCTGTCGTCGCCTGGGGTGCCGTGTTGTAGGCGTACGTCACGTAGGGAAGAATAAGGTCCCAGTTGGTGTGGTTCGAGGCGACATACATAGAAATCATGTCACCAAGGGTGCGGTTGAAGCGCTCGGTCAGGCTGTTTGTTTGCGGATGATATGCGGTAGTACAGCGGTGAATAACATGACATTCCGCGAGAAGTTCTTGAGTAACATCCGCGAGAAAGACGCGGCCTCGGTCACTCAGGAGTTCGCGAGGAGCGCCGTGACGCAGAACGAAGCGTTGAAGCAGGAAAGACGCAACGTCACGTGCCGTCGCGGCTGGCAGAGCGGCCGTTTCTGCATATCTCGTGAGATGGTCTATCGCCACAATAATCCAGCGATTCCCAGCTGATGTGTACGGCAGAGGACCGTAAAGGTCTATTCCGACCCGGTCGAATGGTCGCATTGGGCACGGTAACGGTTGCATTGGTCCAGAAGAGTGGGAAGAATCGGTCTTCCGGCGTTGGCACTCTGTGCAAGATCAAATGTACTTTTGCACGAATGTGTACATGCCACGCCAATAAAACCGAAGGCGTAGTCTGGCGTACGTCTTAAACAGACCGGCGTGGGCACACTGTGGATCGGCATGGAAAGCAGCACATATGCTAGCGCGAAGTTGCCTAGGTATGACAAGTAGCCATTTGCGGCCGTCAGATTGGTAGTTGCGGCGGTAAAGGATTCCATCACGGATGGCGAAGTGAGAGGCTTGTCGGCGTAGCGCTCGAGATGGCGGGCGTGCGAGTGCATCAGAGAGGTAGTCGATCAAAGACGCAATCCACAAATCTTTGCGTTGCTCGGAAGCCATGTCGATGGATCCTAGTGGCGAAAATAAGTTGTCTTGAATGGAGACACTCGCAATGTCAGTAGGAACAGGCGATCGTGAAAGAGCATCGGCATCGGCGTGCTTCTGGCCTGAGCGATAGATGACCCGAATGTCGTACTCTTGGAGCCGCAGAGCCCATCGTGCCAAGCGTCCGGAGGGGTCTTTAAGGGAGGATAACCAGCAAAGTGCGTGGTGATCAGTAACGACATCGAAAGGTCGTCCGTACAGATATGGCCGAAATTTCGTAATAGCCCAGATGATAGCTAAGCATTCTTTCTCAGTTACTGAATAATTTGCTTCAGCTCTTGTGAGAGTGCGACTCGCGTACGCAACAACATATTCTTGGTAGCCAGGCTTTCGTTGGGCGAGGACAGCACCAAGACCGACACCACTAGCATCTGTGTGGATTTCTGTTGGGGCACTTGAATCGAAATGACGCAGTATGGGTGGTGTTGTGAGTAGCTGGCGTAGCGTCGCAAATGCATGATCACAAGCCGGGGACCACGTGGATAGATTGGGGTCTCGCTGAAGCAGGTCTGTCAGAGGTGCCATAATTGAGGCGAAATTGCGAATAAAGCGGCGGAAGTATGAGCAAAGCCCAATGAAACTACGCAACTCCTTCAGAGACATGGGCCTCGGGAACTCTCTAACAGCACGTAGCTTAGCGGGGTCAGGGAGAACGCCGTCCTTCGACACGACATGTCCGAGAATGGTCAGCTTGCGTGCGCCAAAGTCATCATCATCATCATCATCATCATCAGCCTGTCTACGCCCACTGCAGGGCAAAGGCCTCTCCCATGTTTCGCCAATCAACCCGGTCCTGTGCTTTCTGCTGCCACGTTATACCTGCAAACTTCTTAATCTCATCTACCCACCTAATTTTCTGTCTCCCCCCTCACGCGTTTGCCATCTCTTGGAATCCAGTCAGTTACCCTTAATGACCAGCGGTTATCCTGCCGACGTGCTACGTGCCCGGCCCATATCCATTTCTTCTTCTTGATTTCAACTATGATATCCTTAACCCCCGTTTGTGCGCCAAAGTAACATTTCTTTAAGTTTAGTTGAAGGCCAGCTTCAGTAAGGCAGCGTAAAACCTGCTCCAAGCGACGAAGGTGCGTGGGAAAATCTGGCGCAAACACTACCACATCATCCAAGTAGCAGAGACACGTGTTCCATTTGAGGCCTCGCAAAATAGTGTCCATCATGCGCTCAAATGTTGCCGGCGCATTGCAAAGACCGAATGGCATCACGTTAAACTCGTATAGGCCATCCGGTGTAACAAAGGCAGTTTTTGGCCTGTCATCCGTATTCATGGGCACTTGCCAGTAACCAGAGCGTAGATCGAGGGAGGAAAAGAACTCTGCACCTTGTAAACAGTCGAGGGCGTCATCGATCCGGGGCAAAGGATAAACATCCTTTCGTGTTATTTTGTTTAGCCGACGATAATCTACGCAAAAGCGTATCGTGCCATCCTTCTTTTTAACTAAAACAACTGGTGATGCCCACGGACTGTTTGATGGTTGAACGACGCCGCGCTTTAGCATTTCACCTACTTGTTCATCAATGACGCGGCGTTCAGTCGGCGATACACGGTATGGTCGCTGCCGTAGTGGTGGGTGGTTACATGTGTCGATCCGATGGCATACAGTCGACGTTCGGCCGAGGGAAGTGCTGTGGCTGTCGAAAGCTGAGCGAAATTTGCCAAGGAGGCTTAGAAGTTCACGCCGTTGCTGCGTGTTTAGGCGGTCGTCGATGACACGGTCGAGAATGTCGCCAGTCGAAGTGTCGGTAAGGGAACTACAGAAGAGGGCGTTGACCTCTGATGATTCATCAGGGACGTCCAACGTAGTAATGGTTTCGACAGCTTCCATTGAGCCGACGCATTCGCCCCGAAGCAACGTAATCGGGAAAGGGAATGGATTTGTCACAGGCACGTCAGTCGCACCACCTTGAAGGGTGAGCAGAGCGGATGGTAACGGCGAAAGGTGGCGATGAACGAAAGCAGTGGCAGGCGTGAAGAGAGCGGTAGCGTCGGAGGCAGCGGAGCAGGACACAGGTGCCAAGGTAGTAACGTGCGGAGGGATCTGGGTGTCGGCAGTAATGAACAACTTCGCGCAGGTAAGGGGACCTTCGCCATGTATATGATCGTCAAGTGAGGTAAACGCGACTTCGGCACGGGCGCAATCAATGACGGCTTGGTGATGGGAGAGAAAATCCCAACCTAAAATAATCTCGTGGGAACAGTGCGGAAGTACGACGAACTCGACTGTGTAAGGCACTCCTTGAATTAGAAGTCTGGCAGTACACGCAGCGACAGGCTGTACGGGCTGTGCTGTGGCGGTATGGAGAAACGGACCAAAGAAGGGCGTCGTCACTTTTCGGATTGAGCGGCAAAGTTTTTCAGCGATGACAGAAACTGCGGCACCAGTATCGACGAGAGCAAGTACATGTACACCTTCAAGAACGACATTAATTACATTTGGCGGCGAAAGAAGAGGGCTTGTACTTTGCGACGATGACGCAGTTCTTGCCTCAGGAACTGCGCCATTTAGTTTTCCGTGTCGGTTGCAGCGGGACGTCGACGCATCGGGGAAAGTGAGCGACGACGGGGAGAAGGAGAACGGCTGTCAGAAGCTGGTCGAAGGTTTAGTCGCGGAGGGTGCGGCTCGCGGTCTGAAGCGTAGGGGAACGTGTGGTCGTATTCATATGCGCGTGGGTCTTCACGTGAGTGCAGTGGTCGGCGGCGGCACAGGCGTGCGACATGTCCGGCTAGACCACACGAAAAGCAGATGGGCCGGTTGTCAGCTGTGCGCCAGGGATTGACGACTCGATGGACGGGAGGTCGTGGCTGCGAGGTGACGTATGGCGGCGAGGTGGCGTATGGCGGCGAGGTGGCGTATGGCGGCGAGGTGGTGTAAACAGGAGTAGGCAACGGAGGCGGCGCTCGGAACGCCTGTTGTCGTGGTCGGGCTGCTGCTTCGGCGTACGTCAATGGCGCGGTGACTGGTGGCGCCAGCTGTGGTGGGAGGACCTCGGACACTTGGTCTTGTATAATGTGTCGTAGTGTGGGACTGAGCGGCGTATTTCGCTCCGGCAGGCTGGGGATGAGCGAGAGTTGACGGGCAACTTGTTCGCGCACGAAATCTTTGATCTGTGAGAGGAGGATGGGATCTTGCAAGGGAGTTAAGCCGGACAACGATTCCTGATGGTGGACCGGGCGGCGGGTGACGAGACGTTGTCGGCGGAGCTCATCATAGCTTTGGCATAGCTCAGTAACTTGGGCGACAGTACCCGGGCTCTTCGAAATCAGTATCTGGAATGCGTCCTCGTCGATGCCCTTTAAGATGTGTTTGATTTTGTCCGCCTCAGCCATGGTCGCATCGACGCGTTTGCACAGGTCGATGAGGTCCTCAATATAACTGGTAAAATTCTCACCAGGTAGTTGAGATCGCGAGTGAAGGCGCTGTTCCGCGCGAAGCTTTCGAACAGCAGGACGACCAAAGACTTCGCTGAACTTGGTTTTGAACGCTGACCAGGTTGGAACGTCGGTTTGGTGGTTCCGAAGCCACAAGTGCGCAATACCGCTAAGGTAAAGGCCGACGGTGGCTAGTTTCGTGTCTTCGTCCCATTTGTTGAGGACACCGACAAGATCGAAGGTAGATAGCCAGTCGTCAACGTCGTGGTCGTCAGTGCCGCTGAATATTGGAGGGTCCCGCTGACGGACCGCGCCGGAGCATGGGATGGCCTGGGGAGCAAGAGGTGGTGGGCTTGTGTTAGATTCGGTGGTCATGGCGGCAGGTAGAGTCCGGCTGCGCAACTCCAGGATGTTTCGGAGACCTAGCAACCTCCACCAATTATAATAATGAACTGAGACACAGTCGTGACAAGCGAAACTGTATGATCGGACAGCACAGGAGCGTAGGCCTAGCCAGCGTAAGAACAGCGACAACGTCCTGCACGAGCTTCTCCTGCTTAGCGCTGACGATGTGACTACACAGCTCTTCATGATGCACTTCATCTTCATTACACTATTATTAACTATTATTAAACAATTAAAAAATTCACCCTATCTCATACCCTCGCAGCCAACGCGCCAAGCCAGCTTTCTACTCGGCTTTGCTTTGTGTGTGTGTGTGTGTGTGTGTGCGCGTGTGCGTGTGCGTGTGCGTGTGTGTGTGTGTGTGTGTGTGTGTGTGTGTGTGTGTGTGTGTGTGTGTGTGTGTGTGTGTGTGTGTGTGTGTGTGTGTGTGTGTGTGTGTGTGTGTGTGTGTGTGTGTGTGTGTGTGTGT
>JALIZH010023648.1:0-10861 GCA_030522465.1 Rhipicephalus appendiculatus | reverse complement strand
GTATTTTGAATGAATAATAAACTGAAAACTGAAAGTACGAGTGACAGGGAGTGGTGGCTGGGCTTTTTGTGATTCTAATTAGGATGCCTTACTCTTAGCCTACTGTGCCGCTTACGCCACTCAAGAAATGATATATTATAAGCACTCAACAAATTTTAGACAATTTTGATGTTCTGTTTTTTTTTTGTGCACAACATTACATGGTCGATTACGACTTTAGAATGGCTCGGAACCCATCAAAAGCAGTAGCCCAAATGCGGACTCCATTCTGTCGAAATGATCTTCGTGTACATTGTAAGCGGACGTTTGCCTTGAAGGAGAGCAGTCCCAAATTATTGTGTTAGTTTTGAAACAGAGTGGGAGATATCGCGAAGCTGAATTGCATAAACAGCGAATGTTACCGCGACTGCAGTTGCGAAAAGTAATCTGGTTCACTCTTCAGGTTTGAAATGTTTTAGAAGTATTTTCCGTGTGCAATCTAACAAAAAAGGCTCTTTTTTACTCTTTTTATAAATTTTAACTTCCAATGTACAAAACTCTATTTAAAGAAACAAGTAAACTCTTTCTGGAGATCATTATACTTTCGTCGAGGGGTCGTGGCACCCAAAAGGCACCTAACGCATTTCCTTACAGAGAGTCACATACGTGACAATTCAGGGCTCGCCGAAAAGAGACACAAATACCTTTTTTTTTCTTAGAGGGCACTTCTCCCTAAGCATGTGGTCATCTTCACGCGTGGAAATCACTTGGTTCGTGTAAATGTCGTGATATTCAGCAACGCGTGCGTAAATGACTCTTACGACATATTGTGAAAAAAACCGCCAAGGCCTGCGCGATACGCGCAGCACAGTCACAGCGAAAGCTGGAAGGGCGGCCTTTCTAGAGCCTTTTTTAAACACTATTGGAGCAACTACTACAAGCGCACTTACATGGTACCCACTACGCCATAAATCATGATAATTTTTGTGTAGTGCGGAAGCGTCTACTATACCAATATTCTTCATTCTTCGGAAAATCGCGGTACCCGCTAGACACTTATAACGTATTATGTGCACTGTGTTGCTTCTGTGGCTGACGACGATGAAGAATTATGCCATTTTGTAATGGGTTGGAGCATTGAACGACCCACTCGTTACGCAATTCGTATTGTGTGACGCCTGGTTGTTACTTTACTGTTCTAAAACGCTTTACAACACACGTTGTAAACAAACTGGGGTCATAAAGTAAAACGCCGCGAGAGGCGTTTTATGTTGTGAAATCAAACTTCGCCGGTAGCTGTCCTAATTTCTTTGGTATTTAGGGTGAGTACGAGCGTATGCCGTACGAGTTATCAATTGTAAGTACACTGAGAGGAACAGAGTGTCAGAAATTTGGTATCCTCTCAGTTTGTGTGATTAATTATGTGAGCACATTTATTTCGCCTCTTCCTTTAGACGAAGTGCCCTTAATGCAAAGATCTCTCTTCCGGGAAGTAAAAGATGAAAATCAATGCAGAATATAATGAAATGTCAATGTCCTTACATGTCAGTGATTTTCTACTGAATTCACCGGGTTCAATGGCAGGTTTAGCAAATTAAAGGATCAAGTAGTATCTGAATATTGACACCGTCATGTTCACGGTAAACAGGTCTGCCCTGACGCAGATAATAAGAATGGCACGAATAACGGCACAACCTTCTAAAGTATCTCTTTGACGTAAACATTCCTCGGAACTAATGTTCCTTTGTTCCCTTTGCCCTGGTCAAGAAACATACGCACCAACCTTCGTTCCTAACCAGAAGACTGTTGATGAAATACCAAGTAAGGGTGAGAACATACACTCTAAGGCAAAAGGGTGTTAAAAGGGTGTGCCGTTCGTCCTCTTGGGAACTAATGGGGCTGCCACAACCATTAGTCCCTTTAAGGACTAACGGCACGGGTCTAACAGTTAGTCTCCTCAAGGGACTAACATTTAGTCCTTACATTTACACCCTCGCGGGCAACCGTTAGTCCCCACAGTTGCACCTCAATGGACTAACATTTAGTTCTCACATGTACCCCTTACCGGTCAACCGTTAGTCCCCACGGTTGCACCTCACCGGACGAACGGTTGGTCCACTCAAATGCTCCACTGGGATGAACTTTTTATCCTCAGTTCGAATGGTGCGTCAATACCCAGGGATGATTTTGCACAGTTACTCTCTGCAAGGCTTAATACTTTTCTCGCGTGTTTTTCTCCGCAGTGAGCAACAAATGGCGCGGAAAAGAACACGCGAAAAAAAATATTTAGTCATGCTTGTTTCACTGCTTTCGCAGTCAATGCAACAACGAAAGACAAAAGTGAGACAATGAAATTTTTTTATTTTTCTATATACATATTAAGTTTCTGCATTATTTCAGTGAATTCGCTGCCAGATGTCAAATTCAGGTCAAGCCGCGTTGTCATATCTCGTACAGTCGTCTTGGTCAAGCTGCTCCAACGGAAGCGACAGATGACTTGCATTGTACGCACAAGCGCACGCAGCCTTCTGCACGTAGTGGACAACGTCTGCACAAAAAGATTGCAAACAGTTAAGTCACATGTGACAGTGAGGAAGATACACGCACATGGCAAATACGTGCAAGGTGAAATAAATACGCACGTCTAAAATATGACGTGCAAATATTTCCACCGCGATGTCAACATAATCGAAAACACATTTCGAGTCACATAGCGCTACAGCTCAAGTGCGGCAGCCGCAGCCATCATGCCTAGGCGCCGCGACCGCCGAGCCGCCAACGAGTCGGCGAGTTCTCTGCGAGCGGCGTCGTATACAGCTCGAGCAAGCGAACGCGGGGCCGAAGGCGGGGCCGAACGCGGAGCTTCTGCCGCCAGCGAACCGAGCGAACCTCGAACAGAGGAGCGAGCGAACACGGAACCGCCGCCACGAACGGCGCTGATCTGCTTTCGAGCGGGCGCCGCGGACGTAAAATACCAACACTTTAATGTTATATAAATTGCCAATAACAATGAAGCAGTATTAAACATAATACAACAATTTAGCCCTCTATTGCATGGCGTCCCATATTTGGCACATACCGATTAATATTTTTATAGCGGGCGCAGGAGGACCATTGGAGAATGTGACACAATTAGAGTAATCCTTATAGTTACGTGCACTAAATATAAAAAAAGCGCTGCCATCCCTAGAGCAGTATAAAATCTAGACATGAAATAGATTTCACGGTGCACGTGCAAGCTCGGATCATGAGCAACAGTGACTGCTATATTTTTCTTGCAACCATTTTCTAGTTGCAGAAGCAAGAAAAAATTATTTTGGCATATCTCATGGCTTTGAAAATTCATGCTCATTAAGGCTCTTCTCAATTCCGTTTTCCACTACGGTATATAGTCGGAAATCGGTATGTGCCATATTTGGCGCACTATGCATGTGAGTGATGAAATGTGCAATATGACGCCATCTATGTTTAGTTGCACAGTGCAAATATAAACAAAAGGAAATCCTCTGAGATCATGCAGCACAGCTCGTTTTTACCAGATTTCTGTTGTGGTCGTAGGTTTTGAGATGCTTCACGAAAATATCGAGTGTCAGCAGCAGTACCTGGCAATTTCTTGTTACGTTATTGGCGTGGGCGCACGAAAAAATTATGTGAAGTCTAACGAGTGGACGGCAATAATTAGCTTTTACGATTTGTCGGCAACTGACGCTAACGACCACAAGTCAGCGGTTGGAAATTCGGGCAGGAAAGTACAGCAAGGCGGCACCATGCGAAGAGCCAAACGTGTAAGCGGCCATCTTGCACGTAGATGTCGGCAGTCAGATGCACTAACCAAAATGTTCAATTATGCCTTAACACAGGAAGCAATTGCTTTGCTTTATTCCGCAAATCAAGCTAAAAAGACCGCAATCAGTGAGATTTTGTTTTTCAGCCATGATAGCAATTTTGCTCGCCCACTTGCATAGTGTGCCATATTTGGCACAAACCGTTATCTTCATTAATACAGTCACAATAAATCTGAAAATATTTGTACATGTTATTCTTCATGTAGTTAATTACAAAAAAATTATCAAATAATTTTTCAATTGATTTTCTCATAAATCATGCAATAGAGGGGTAGGACTGCTCTTTTTTCCAAGGTAAACATGAAAAAAATACGGAAGGACACGAGACGAACGTCGAAGCGATTGCATCATAGGAAGAGGAACCGCAGGAGCTTCTCGACTACGTCCCCATGGAAGTGGAGGCTCGTCTGAGAAGTGCCTTTGTGGACACCTATAGTCATGGTTCCCGATATTATCGACAAGGGGCACTTCACAACGCTTCACCTACGGCTTCTGTTCTGAGCTGCAAAGCAACAAATCAGAATGGTACCTGTTTTTTTTTCTTTCTTCAGCCCATACTGCGGTGTCATGCTCTTCCGACATTAGCATACACGAGAGAAAGAGTCGCCTAGCCAAGGCCGGCAGATGTTTCAAGTGCACAAGCAAGGGACATCACTCTAAAGAATGCCGTCACTATCTGATGTGTCCTCAGTGCAATGGAAGGCACGCAAGCGTTGTTTAAAACCCCCAATACGCTCAGAAGCAGCGCTCAAACGCAGGAAGGAGCCCTTGCCTACATGTCAAAACGAATAAGTCGTCATCGCAAAATACTGAGAACGTGGTTCTGCTACAGATGTTCCGAGCGTGGTTGATAAACCAGTGTGAGTCCAGCTTTATTAGACGTGTCTTTGACAATGGAAGTCAACGGACATTCATTACAGAAGACATCTCTTAGAAACTAAGCTAGAAACTAAGCTTACCCACAGTACGCACCATCGAAATGGATGTAAGGGCATTTGGAGGAGCTAGCAGATCGCCGGAAAGACGACTGAACGTTGTCAACGTGACGATCATGAATCAATTCGATGATTCGAAACAATATATAAAACCCATACAAGTTCCCTTCATCCATGAACAGCTAGTTGAAATGCCAGCGACAAACACGTTTTTGCACCAGCTGTCAGAAGAAAAGAAGTACATTGCTTATACGGTACACATCCCGGGACTAAAAAAAATTGAAGGACACTTTGTACATTCCAAAGTGTGTTCGGCGAAAGCGTGTGGCCATTCCACTGATTATGCCATGTCTTCTTTCTTTTACACTCTCAGTGGCATAAGACACAAACCTAATGGGTGCGTGTTTTCTTCTTTAATTTTTTTACCGCGAATCGCAGCGAGACGCGAGACTCATCTTCCTCCGTTCGCATGCGTTAGTATTTTCTCGCGCTTTGCGCATCGTGCAAACGCCATCCGCGTTCCAGCTCTTAAGTTGACGGACCCTTTGTAAATTGGAAAGTGTATTCTGTGAACGCCTGGGTCCATTGAGACGGCGTCGGTCAAAATGATTGCAAACTCTGGTCACAGCGACGCTACGCAAGCAAAGCGCGAGCGCTATAGAGTCCGACGCGACCGGCGTCCGTCTGCGCATCCCGGCGGCCACCTGGCTCAGTGCCAGAGCTCGGATGGACGGACGGACGGACATGGACGGATGAACGGACGGACGGACAGACGGACGGACGGACGGACGGACGGACGGACGGACGGACGGACGGACGGACGGACGAACGAACAGACAGACAGACAGACAGACAGACAGACAGACGGACGGACGGACGCCGGACGAAGGTCGGACGGACACCGGACGGACGTGAGCATGAGACATTAAAGACTTTCGCCTTAAAGATTACACCATCCACCGCTAAAGGGAACCATGTGTAGATGCGAAGCAGCGGGCGCTAACGCTTACACTGGCGACGGCGTTGACGCTGGCGCTCATCGCAGCGTTGCACAGGAGAGAAACCTGGGGGGGCGCAAAGCACGCAGTGATGGACGGTTGTTTCCTACTGGAACATCCCAATCGCTGCTGGGCAATGAGAGACAGAAGACTCGGACTGGACAAAGAGACCCGCAGTTCGCTTTTGGTTAACGCGCACGCTGCGAATTTTTCATCGTTCGGCAACGCACAGGAGAAATCTCCCACCGGCACCACCTTGCAGGTCAAGATCCATTGCCATATATACGGGGTGGCCAGTGAACGGTTGTGCAGCGCGAGCAGTCGGGTTTTTCAACCAAGAAACTCGCTAGCAGACGCTGCCTGCGTCGGCGTTGCGTGGCGGGGAGAGGGGGAGCGTAGGAGAGGAGAGAGGGGGGGAGGGGACGCGCATGCGCATTGGGGGGTGTGGTTGCCGCGGGGGGGGGGGATGCCTAGAGGAGAGAGATGGGGGAGGGGGACGCGCATGCGCAGTGAGGGTGTAGACGGCGCGGGGAGGGATGCCTAGAGGAGAGAGAGGGGGAAGCGTAGGAGAGGGAGGGGCAGGGGACGCGCATGCGCAATGGGGGTGTTAGCGCCGCGGGAGGGATGCCTAGAGGAGAGAGGGGGGGAGGGGACGCGCATGCGCAATGGGTGTGTAAACGCCGCGGGCGGGAGGGATACCTAGAGGAAAGAGAGGGGGAAGCACAGCAGAGGAGGTGCGTGGGGAGGGTTTGCGCATGTGCAGTAAGGGTGGTGAGGACGCACACCACCAGCACTACCGCCGGACGGACGGACGGACGGACGGACGCCGGACGGACACCGGACGGATGGACACCGGACGGACGGACACCGGACGGACGTGAGCATGAGACATTAAAGGCTTTCGCCTTAAAACTGAAGACGGCATACGTTTGCTCGTTCGAGCGGACCAAATGTGGAGCTTTTTGTTAAACGAAGTTTTCCTTCACGAGCAAGAACAAGGCCCAGCTGCCATCAACACAAAGCTTGAATGGACGTTTCAAGGACCTATACAATGCGAAGGACAGCATTTTAAGCGCGCTGCTGCTGCTCACATCTGTGTACTTTGCACAAGCTTCGTAGACGCAGAGGTGTCTCGCACGCCTCAACAATTCTGGGATCTGGACAGCCTTGGTACCTCGCACCCATTCACAAAAGATGACTGTGACAACGCTGTATAAAGCAATTCACCGACGCTATCCAGTAGAAGAATGGGCGATATGAAGTTGCACTTCCCTGGAAGCCGCTGACTTCGAATCTAGTGAATAACCGAGCCGTTGCTGTGCGCACACTTCACAGTTTCCTACGACGCCTTTACGTAGAGCCCGAGCTTATGCAACAATATTACAAGGCGATCAGGCAGTACGAAGCTGACGGACATGCCGAAAGAATTAATCTTGAAACCGATGAACCACTCAAGTGCTCCTATATGCCTCATCATGCAGTAATTGGAGAATGTTCCACGACCACACGTAACCTCCCTGCCTTTCCCTTGCTTTTCTCTCTCTCTCTACGACCACACGATTTAGACTGGTATTAGACGCATCATCTCACGCGCAAGGCGTAGCATCGCTGAATGATCACCTGGAGAAAGGCGCGAACATAAAGAACGACATGGTAAGATGCTGGTGAACCTTGAGTTACATAGGATTGGAATCACCGCAGATGTCCAGAAAGCGTTCCTACAGATAGGCATTCACAAAGAAGACAGAGATGCCTTACGGTTCATGCGGTTTGAATGCACACCGGCCACAGGTGAACCACTGCCAAAACACGAAAGCTACTGAATGAGTCGAGTTCCATTTGGTACGACCGGAAGCCAAATTCAACTTACTGAGACATTGCAGTACAATTTGAAGCACGTTGAACCAGCCAGGGCTGGGCGAAGATACTTTGAAATTGTATCGCGATACAATACACGATACTCGGACAAGAAGTATTGGAGGTACAGATACAATATACTTCCTGAATGAATTTATCCGATACGATACTTCCCCATTGTAGCTTAAGATACTTCGATACATTTGGAAATTTGCTATTATCGAGCTATATAATGACGCCTCAAATACCCATGTACAGGAGTGTTTGCTTGAAAATGTCTTAACTGTGACCAACTTTGTGTATTTTAATGAACTATCTGTTTTAATCCCGAAAGTTATGTTTTTCTTGCTTAATGTATATTAGTTTCATTTCGAGACAAGTTATTAGCATTTCTTTACTTGACATTTTTGTATTTCATTGGTGTCGCTGCTCTACTTGGTGTGGGTTGCCGTCTAATTGCAAGAACGTCTATAAAAAAGCCTCCGCAAGATGGCACAAATACCAGCGCAGAGTCTTACCTTGTCCGGAAGCGTATTATTGTTCTCGTAGTAGCGCATCATCCTACAGGTGTAGAACAGCAACAACGACGGTAGAAATCTTTTGCGGAAGCATGCTGTGAAGACCATAACTACCTAGTCAGCGATCACAATTCACTGAGGACATAGAACTGCAGTGATTTTTCATATTCTACCTATCAACTTGCGTAAAGTGTTCGTTAGGAACATATTCACTAACGTGCAATCTTTTACCATTTCCTCTTCGAGAGAACTTCTGCCACCCAGAAGCTTCCCAGATGTATACTACGTGGCGAAATGCGTCGCAGGATATCACTACTATTCACGCTATTGCAACTTCCAGCCTGCTTACCTGCTTTTTTTTAACACAAAGGAAGGACTTTACAGGGACCTAAAAACGAAAGCAAATACACCTAAGTCAAATATCAAGGCAGTTCCGCAATAAAAATTGGCAAAGAATAAGTATACATGGTCTTTCACGTAAGTAGAACCATTCTTTTAAAAGCAAGCGTTTAACCGTGGCTGAATGAAAAGAATGGCATATGGATTACCGTCATGTGGCGCTCGTTATGGTATTTTTTATATTGCGCTTAGTTGGTTCATTAATTATGGTCAGTTATGCGACATTTTTAATATTCCCTTTAGGACAGAGTGTGCATCGTCACATCGTTGAACGCATTTAAGAATGACGGAAACAATATATTTTTGCGGCATACACGCTGCATGGGAAATGATTTTTGGTTTTTAAATAAAGCACGTGAAACATCAAATAAAACCACGTGACTACGCTCATGCGCGGTCGTACTGCAGAGCTCTTAAATGTGCCTCCAGCGCAACAACTGGTGCGCGGACCGTCAGCCTGTCGCTTGTCAGGGACGATAGAGTTTCTTTGCCGTGCGTGGCGGTCAGAAATGCTGACGCGCTGTGGAGCGGATGCCTAAGCCGCGGCCACTCATTTCGGCGCGGTCCGCTTGCCGTTTTTTTGTTTTTTTTTCTCGAAGCACGTTTGAGAGCGTTGCAGCACAATCGTATACGAGTGCAGTAACGAGGTCGTATTGCTCCGGCTTTCTTTAAACGCCGAAAAACACACTGCGTAGCATGTACCTTTCGACAAAAAAGTCAGATTTGTCGTTTTAGAATGTAGAAGAGTTGATAGGCGGGCTAGTTTGTATAGATTCATTATGACAACTTGGCAGCGCAAATAAACAGGACGAAGTAAGAAGGTACACATACAAGCGCAGTCTGTGTACCTTCTTACTTCGTCCCGTTTGTTTGCGCTGCCAAGTTGTCATAATGAGTTTTAGAATGCTCTTTAATACGCATAGGAACACACCTGGCCCTAAAATGAATAGCAGAAATGTTACATCTCTCATCCTAGTTAAGAAATTAAGTGAAATGAAAAAAAATACCATAATGAGAGCCACATGGTAGTAAACCCCATCGTTGGTTTTATTCAGTTGAGGTTAAGCACTTCTTTGTATATATTTGGTTCCAGTCACGTGACACCCTTTATACACACGATACAGATAGCACCCCTAAAAGCTCTGAAAATGGAGTACCGTCAGCTTTGGTGTTGATGTCAGAAAATAGAAAACTCAGTGCTCGTTGGAAGTAGCATAGAAGGGCTCGTGGGGCCGCTGATGAGAAAACCGTAGTACTTGTTATTATGTTTCTCAAATCCCCCTTCGTAACGTCTTTAACAGCTTTAGTTATAATTTTCATTGCTATAATGTGAACTCGATTCCGCTGTTTTATTAAATCGTAAGCGGAATTTTTTTGTTGTTGTGTGCGTGTATTGTTCCGGCGATGTTCATCGCCGGAACAATACACGCACACATGGAATGTAGATATGTAAAATGATGCAGACGATTAAAATAAGAATAAATAAGAGAAGGAATAAAGGAGGAGGTTACAAAATACTTATTACAGTTAACACATAAAAGAAAAAATTGGTCGCGTATCTGCGTGCTTCGCTGCAAATGTCATCGAAAGACGATAGTCTTCTGCCGGTCGTGCTACATGAGTCCTGGTCTCATCCGCGGCCACCTGTGATGCTGTTCTCGACCATTTCCGTCCTGGCATGACCAAGCGTCTTCTCGCCGCAAGCGCCGTGTTTTTGGCACCATGTAAAAAGCTGAGAAGTCGCGCAGAGCGACCACGAAAAGAGATTCTCTTGTTTCCAGCGACGAGGGCAGACTGCGCCAGCTATCGTGCGTCGGATGAAACACGCGGCACCTCGCGCGACCTCGGAGATAGACGACGGCTCTTCGCTTTTTGCGAGGCAGCTCGCATTTTCAGCGCAGCCTAAGAAACACTAGGGTCTTTAGAATTAGGTATCTATGTATTTTCTAGAAAAGAACACACCACTTAATACTTCCGTATTGTTGTTGCGCCTCAGATATGCGTAATATTTGCTTTTTCATCGACGATGTTCACAAGTATGCACGAAAACGACTGCTCAAGTTGGCTGGGCGTTCAGAAAGTAGTTATACTTTGGCCGAGTAGCCGAATCGGGTTACGGACAGACAGACAGACAGACCAAAATTTCTGCGTTGAAGTATCCCAAGAAAGACCATCGTCTTTAAAACTACACAGAGGCCTACCAGATTCATGGAGTGCGATAGACCTTGTATTACACTCCGCGGACCTTCTGGTATCATCGGCAACGGCCCCAAACAGGATGGGCAGCGACCATTTCCCCCATCTTCACCAATATCATCGGATTTGGGACC
>JALIZH010023647.1:0-26307 GCA_030522465.1 Rhipicephalus appendiculatus | reverse complement strand
CCTGGCTTGAACAACCTCCAATGGAACACTGATCTCTGAGCTTCCATGAACTGCTGAGACAGCAGACCAACATTCATTCCGCAGTCAGCTATACGCATATATATATATATATATATATATATATATATATATATATATATATATATATGATGAAGAAGAAGGTGTCCTTGGATCCAGTAGAAACAATACTTCGAAGTAGAGGACGTGCAAAACGACAACTTCGTTTATTTTTCCAACGTTTCAGCCGGGGCCCGGCCGTCGTCAGGGCCGGGCCCCATCAGCCGGGGCCCGGCCCTGATGAAGGCCGGGCCCCGGCTGAAACGTTGGAAAAATAAACGAAGTTTTCGTTTTGCACGTCCTCTACTTCGAAGTATTATATATATATATGAAGTATACTACAGCGCGACATCAAATTTAGTGCTGCAATAGGACAATTTGTCTGAACTGGTGTGGGGACTATGTGGAAAAATGGTGTAGGGTATGTTGAACAGTACGTACATTTATATTTACCTGTACTATCTTGGCTAATAAAAAAATAAGGGCTAAGACTTCCTGATTCGTCCTCATATTTATAAGTAGCCTGGCTGTGTATACTCACCACCAGTCCTTTCAATTCAGTGCAGTACATTGGTCCGGGTGTGCAGAAGGGGAAAACAACATAGCAGTCCATTCCACTTGGTAGGCAGACACATTTGTGCAGAAAATCATCATAACTCCACACTGACAACTCTTGTGAAAGGCTATTGGCAACAAAGACAAATAACTGTGACGATGGCACTGGACGTGAATAGAAGTCTGTCAGGTTTCTAAAGTATTGCCCACAGAAACTGATTGCAGTGAATGACTGAAGAAAGTTGGCTACCAACACAATGTGACCATTTTTTAGAAGGACACAATTATCCATCTTGTTATTCAGCACAGTGCCTGTAATCCTAAGAATAGAGTACTGATGGCCTTAAAAACCTGAAGGCACCGGACCACCGCTGTGCTCTCCAGATAGCTAGGGAAGCGAATCTGGTGCA
Source organism: Rhipicephalus appendiculatus (assembly GCA_030522465.1). NCBI lineage: Eukaryota > Metazoa > Arthropoda > Arachnida > Ixodida > Ixodidae > Rhipicephalus > Rhipicephalus appendiculatus. The sequence goes on along the minus strand of JALIZH010023647.1, from coordinate 25,285 downwards.
GGCAAAGTAGATTCACTCGTCCAACTTTCTTCATGAAGCCGCCTGACGATTTGTTGAAGAGCTCGAGCTTTTGACATGACCAGCGTTTTCAGCTTTTACAAGAAGTTCTCGAATGGAAATGCAGAAAATTGATCGAGTGGACCAAACCGGCGGACATCCTCAACAAGATGCAAGAGAGAATGCACATTGTACACATAGATACCCTGGCCATAAAGTGAGCCAGCCTCAGAAACAAACTGCTGCAGAAGGCCCTCAGCAAGATCAGTATAGTGTGCAACATATCTGGAACAAGCAAGAATGAAAATAGAAATGCTGAGCTTCATGAAATGATCATACAAACGCTTATCAAGATTTCCTTTCAAGGCGACTGGCCCATAATAGAGAAGAAAATTTTGGAACTCTACTGCTTTCCAATGTTCCACGAATTGCAACGAGCGCGGCCTTCGTTTCATGTCACTTGGAACTGTGGCACCAAAGGCAACAAGCATCTCAGACAAACGAAGCTTTGAGACTGGGTGCATTTTTGAAGCAGATGGTTTTTTCGAGAGCCATTAATGAAGCAGCAGCTTTTTCACCACCCCTAGGCACGCCAGATGCATATAATCGAGTGGAAACTGCGTTACCATTCCAACACACAGGCACTGCAAAGGAGATATGCTGTGATATTTCTGAAGAGAGTTTTGAAAGCTCTCATCAGTTCTCATAGGGCTGTCACATTCCGGAAAAATTACTTTCTTATCCATATCGGAGTAGACGCCCTTCTGTGTGCACTTTTCGCAACCAAAATAAGCAGTGTGTCCCTTTATGCATTTAATGTAAGCCCTTGCCGGTGCATCACACACAAACGCAGCGAGTGTCACAGTGTATGACTTGTCGTTGTACAAAAGTCCATCTGCAAGCAGTTCACTCATCTCACACACTGTCATTCACGTACAAAGTTACATCCGCGGGCTTGCTGTCTCCCTCATAAAGGGCAGCAACAAAAGGAGAAGAGCAGTGACTTTCCTTGACTAGCACAAGTATGGGCCAGAACTGCCTTCGAGAGCTGCGTGATATTGGAAGCCCATCCACATTTACATTTAATGAAAGCGTCTGACACCCTGGTGGAATGTGTCGCGAAATGTGCTTAATCAGACCGGATGCTACGCCAATGTAATAGTACACTCCACCACACATCGACACAGGCTCAGTTTGTTTTAAAGTCTTCAGTAATGTCCTTGCATCCGCAGGTAGCTCGAGATGGAAAGGCTTCAGCACCTTTAAGAGAGAAGTAAGGTGAGAGGCTGGCACTTTAGTTGAGACTGCCCACGCCCGCACACTGCTCTGAAGTGAAGACTCGGGTATTGGCGGACTTGTCCCGTCACCTCCAGAGCTGCTAGCACACATGTGTTCAGCGTTAGGCAAGGTGGAAGTGCCCAATTCAGTGCCAGACGAAGAAAAGCCACTTACATCACGTTCGCCTGTGATTGATGCGCAAGGTAAACTGAGCGCGCCGGGCGACTGAGGGCGCCGAGCAGTTGGGTCACAAAGCGGAACTTCATTCCCTCGCTCTGTTGACTCGTTCACGACGTGATCGTCGCTGCGAAAGTCGTCACTTGCCTCTAAGCAGCTGAGGAGCTCATAATGAACATCTTCAGCTATTCTTCGACGCTTTTGCCTGTCGCCTACTTTATTTAATGAACACTTCACCCGCTGCATTTTTCGCCCGCGAACTCCACATAAAGCAAGAGCCAAGACACAGGAAAAGGAGCAAACCACGGAATATTCTGCGAGTATTATCCCTATCTGGAAAACTAAGTGATGTTATATATATCCACAAAAGACTTACCGTTCTTTTCCTAAGGCAGTATTGGCGTAGTCTTCAGCTGAGCGCCACGAAGAGGTAACACGCCGACACCGCATACAACTTTACGCGGGAAACTCTGCTCGCGGGCCACTAACGATGTCAGTAACCATAGGACTGCCGCTAATTCACAAAGGCTCCGCTTTTTGTTTCGGTTTCACTTTTATGTGCCGCTTACCCCCCGCAGCACCGCGAGTACAGTGTCAGAATCAACGCGTCAGTGGGATAATTTGTGAAAGTACATATTTAACACGAGGTACCTATCGGAAAAAATGTATCTTGAAGATGCGCTGTGTACGTGTACGCGCGCGCTTTCATTACAGGCAGCAGTGAAGCGATGGCATATTTATTTAGGGCAAGCAGCTGAGAAATATGTATTAAATTTAATTGTACATGCTACAGAAGTAAGACCGGTTTGGCAGGAAGTATCTGCAGTTGCGGCGGCTATGCTGCAGCCGTGTGGCCAAATATGAAATCGATGAGGATGGAGATTTGTGCTTGTTGGTATCGTAGCATGATAATGGTAGCGCATGCTTGGACAAAGACAAAATTAAGACACATTCGAGACACCACAGCGCTGTGTTTTCTCGAATGTGTCTTCTTTTGTCCTTGTCCTTAGCCTGCGCTACCATTAATTATCGTGCCAACGTTTGTCAACATTTGACAATGTTGTAATAACATAAAAAATGCAATGTTACATTAACATCGCTGGCGCAACATTGCTAGATGTTGTTGAATGTTGAGCAACATCTGACAACATTGACGCACTGTTGCGAAATGTTGCACAACATTCAACAACATTCGAAACATTGTGACAACATTGTGGCAACAATTCGTGCTACTAGGGTAGTTTCGCGTTCGACCAAGATTCAACAACCAGCTAACAACTGTCACATTTAACGTTTCAATTACAATTATAAAACGTTCCAGTAGAAATGACGAAAAGTCAGGTGCACTTAATTTCACTTACCGAAAGATGAACGTTATCCGAACGTGCGACGTTCTAAGCTGCTTCCTAGCTGCAAAGAAGGTGGCGAGCAGATCCGGCCATCGTTGAAACGAACCGTCGGCGAAATCACACAAGAGTGTGTTTCACGAAACACTGATGGAAAATATGCCGAAAATAGAATGAGCACAGTTACTTGATGCCGGATAACAGCCAGTAATCCATACAGAAAAGCTGGAAACGCTACACAAAACGCCCAACGATCACTGCCGGCCTGCCGATCGAGCGATCGAGCCACCGCGGTAACCGCGGACCGTTCCGTTACGAGGGAAGGACAAGTTTCAACATGAGCGACACAAGTGCCGCGTACCGCCGAAGCTGATGCGTGCTGGCGTGCGCGCCAATGCGCGCCTGCGTTTCGCTCCTGTTGACGGCAGTGATGCCAACCCTAAGGGATTTATCCCTAGATCTAGGGATTTTCTGGGTCTCTCAGGGATTTGGCGTCTTTTTGTTGAATCTAGGGATTTTTCGTAAGGTTCTGGGAATGTTGCATTATGCAGCCTAATGAGAGGTATTACTGAGTAATGACGCTTCTTCAACTAGAAATGCTGTGAAAAACGACAATACTCGCTATTTGCTGTTTTTAGTTTAAAACAGCGGTGGTGAACTGCTGCGCCGAGTGAAGGCGATCGCCGTATATGACGCGAGATGATCATATTCTGTATACTGGAGGAAATTAAACTTTTTCGTCGCAAGTGTTTAACATGTGCGCAGTTATCGTAATGAGCCCCCTGAGTGATTGGTGCTTTGTGAAACAAAGATAAATTTTGTCTTGTAGTGCATATGAAAAAGCGCCAAGTTCAGGCTCGCCGCGTGCCCACACCGTGCAAATTATTCGTACCGAATAATTTCTGGACCGGGAGACTTGAGAAAGAGAGCGAAAGCAGGACTGACTATTGCACGACTTGGTGCTCATTCTTTGTTAAGGAAACGGCTTGACGGAAAGAGACGAAGAGACTGTTTGTGTGTTTTAGTCTTTCTTTCGCGTCGTTTTCATAATAATGAAAATAGTGACAAAATTATTTGGCCATAAGGTAAGCTGATCGAAAGTACACAAAATGGCTATCAGCTAGTAAAAAATGGCCCTTGTACATCAACTGCAAATCATGCAACGCTGATTGCAAATGTGGAAACTTAGAAATTAACCGCGACCTCGCAAGCTGCAAGTACAAGAAAGGGGCTACCGACTTGCGAATAACTCGAACGATCACATCTATGCCTTCAATCAGTGGGCAAAGTGAACTTGAAAAATTTGTCTGTCTCTCTAACAACTTGCGCCATCTGAAAGCCCTTTATGTACAATTACTCCACAGAAAGTGCAAAAGAAAGCTTCAGTGGCTGTTAATATGATGATTTTTACTTCTGATGAGATTCACATAGATTTGGCCACAGAGCGAACTATCTTTATACTTTGTTAAAAGTGAATTAACCTGAATATCGACATCAAAAAGTCCATCTAGGGATTTTTCTTGCAATCTAGGGTATTTTCGGGGGTTGATCTAGGGATAAACCGTTGACTTAGGTTGGCATCACTGGTTGACGGTCGCAGTTGCGTGAGCGTGTTGCTGAAAGCATCGTTGTCATATGAGTGCCTTGGCTTGAAAAGAATATGCTTACCCGACTGTTGATTGTAATATATCATTCAACCTTTCTCTTAAGCATGAAAATAGTCGCGAAAAATGCCACAATTATCGTAATTTCCTCAATCACACATTTTCCGAAAGATAAAAATTAGCGGTGGTTACCATGTGCTGCAAAATCAGATTCACGCATTGCCAGATGAACTATATCGTGTTCCGGTTTGGATCTAAACAGCCTTGAAATGTCCGCACGGCCATCTCCTGTCGACGTCCTCTTCATGTGCATGCATGGATTATTAAAAACGTCCATGTGCTATATCCTTCAGACGTCTGTCGGAAGGTGTTTTTAGGACATCCAATACTAGCCAAAAAATATAAAACGGTGGCGCAAAATGGGACAAGGACGAAACAGGAAGAAGAGACGTATACAAGCGCACTTCTTCCTGTTTCGTCCTTGTCCCATTTTGCGCCACCGTCTTATATTTTAACTATGCACCAACTAGCCCAGCAACAAATTTTATTGGGCAATACTAGCCGTCCGCTTCACGGCCGGTGAACCTCCGTTCTGGGACGATGACGTGCGGCTCTTTTTCGGACGTCGTCAGAATATTTGTTGTCCATTGGGGTTTGGATGGACTTCCTAAGCCAACACGGCGCTGTCATCCACATGAGGTCTGAGTCAAGAACACTAACCTCATAAAAAGCACTGCCGCCCCACACGACGCCAGCGACCCATGCTTCAAATGTCATAGAAGAGAAAGTCACCGTTCCGCCTTTCTCCAGCGTTATCACTTCCGTCGGCACGGAACCCACAGACTTAGAAGGCGTCATCGTGGGCGACCAGAACCTGCTTCTGAACCGACAGATTTGCGTCGCAAGAGGCATCACCGAGTTGCATGATGGCAAAGCTAAAGTAATGCTCACAAACTTCAGCCACGATTACAGGCACCTCAACATTGGTACGACGGTCGCCTACATGGATGCTTTTGTGGACGCCAGCAATGATTTCGCCCTCATCGACGCTACTGAACCTGCTTCGATGAATCCGAGGTCCCCAACCACATTTCGACGTCAATACGAGCTTCCGACGCATAAGCAAGACCAGCTCGAAGCCCTGCTCCTGCGATTCAAGGATTGCTTCCCGTCGTTGTCAACAATCGGACAGACGCCAGTCGCAAAAATCGCATCATAAAAAAGGGAAATGCGAGACCACTCCGCCAGAGCCCGTGCCGAGCTTCGACGCGAGAACGCGAGGCCATAAAGCAACAAGTTGACGAAATGCTACGCGACGATATCATCCAGCCTTCCGAGAGTCCTTGGGCGTCACCCGTGGTGTTAGTGCAAAAGAAGGACGGAACCCCGCGTTTCTGCATCGATTATAGCCACCTGAACAAAATCGCGAAGAAGCACGTGTACCCTCTCTCACGTATAGACGACGCCCTGGATCGACTCCACACCGCGAAGTACTTTTCGTCGATGGACCTCAAGACCGGCTACTGGCAAATCGAAGTCGACGAGAGAGACCGAGAAAAGACTGCCTTTATAAACACCAGACGGCCTGTTCGATTTCAAGGTCATGCCCTTTGGTCTTTGCTCGGCCCGTGCGACTTTCCAACTCGTTAGAGATACGGTGTTGGCTGGCTTAAAGTGGCAGACGCGCCTCCTCTACTTGGACGACGTCGTTGCGTTTGCCTCAAACTTCGCCGAACACCTCCCGCGCCGTGCAGCTGTACTTCAAGCAATCAAGACCTCCGGACTAACCTTGAGGCCAGAAAAAGGCCGCTTCGCGTACGAGGAGCTCTTGTTCTTGGGCCATGTCATCAGCAAGTCTGGAGTTCGCCCCGACCCACGGAAAACAGCTGCCATCGCTGCCTTCCCGCCACCCACCGACAAGAAGCCCGTACGCCAATTTCTCGGTTTGTGCGCCTAGTACAGACGCTTCGTCAAGGAATTTCCACGCATCGCCGAGTCACTAACTCAGCTCACGAAGAACGATGTGGAATTCAAGTGGGGAGCGGCGCAAGTCGAAGCATTTTAAGAATTGAAACGACGCCTGCAGACGCCTCCAATACTTGCGCATTTCGACGAACACGCCGACACAGAAATCCGCACCGACGCAAGCAGCGTAGGACTCGGCGCCGTTCTTGTCCAGAGAACCGATGGAGTGGAAAGAGTTATCAGTTATGCTAGGTGGTCGCTATCCAAGGCAGAAGCCAACTATTCCACAACAGAAAAAGTGTGCCGCGCCATCATCTGGGCAGCGTCGAAGTTTCGCCCCCTACCTCTACGGCAGGCCCTTCAAAGTTGTGAGCGACCACTACACCTTGTGTTGGCTAGCTAAATTGTTAGGACCCTTCAGGTCGTCTCGCAAGATGGAGTCTGAGACTTCAAGAATTCGGCGTTACCTAGTTTACAAGTCCTGACGAAAGCACTCTGACGCCGACTGCTTGTCTCGTGCGCCCGTCCACACGCCGCCACAGGATGACCAGGAGGATGACTGCTTCTTGGGGACCATAAGCACCGATGACTTCGCTGAACGACAGCGAGCTGGCCTGGAACTCAGGGGCCTTATTGAATACCTCGAGGGCAGGACCGCTGTTGTTCCGAAGGCATTCAAGGGAAGACTGGCATCGTTTTTGTTCCGAGACGGCGTCCCCATGAAGAGAAACTTTTCACGACACGAGCCAAGTACCTTCTCGTGGTGCCTTCAGCACTGCGACAGGAAATCCTCCAGGCCCTACACGATGACTCAACGGCTGGACACCTCGGTCTTTCCCGCACGCTTGCAAGAATACAAGAAAAGTACTACTGGCCCCGCCTTGGCGCCAACGTCCCTCACTATCTAAAGACATGCCGAGACTGTCAGCGATGCAGGACACCGCCGACAAGGCCACCAGGCTTTCTTCAGCCGATCGAACCACCTCGGCGACCGTCCCAGCAGATCGGGAAGGAGCTCCTGGCGCCGTTCCCAACGTCGACTTGCGGATATAAGTGGATCGTCGTAGCTACCGACTATTTCACCCGCTACGCCTGAACAAGAGCCCTGCCCAAAGGCAGTGCCGCCGAGGTAGCCAAGTTCTTCGTTGAGAACATCGTCCTTCGACATGGAGCCCCAAAGGTTATCATCACTGCGCCTCAAGCCGTATTAAGCGCGCTAGCGAACCTGAGGACTGCCCTTATTGCTTTATCATTGTACTTTCTTGCTCTATTGTTGTTATTTATTGTCGCACGCACTTTTTCCCCCCCTGTTCTGTTTTAAGTATCAGGACGATGCTTTCTGAGAGGGGGGCATTGCGACGCGCATTTCTTGTTTTCACTTTTGCTGTATTCGGTTTTCGCACACGAAGACTGTCAGCAATGCTCAGCGCAAACCGCGCCTCATTTTTCTAGAAGCTTCGCGACTATTGTAGATCGTTTAGTTAAGATTGCGCGCAAGACGCGAACACTCGAGCTTATTCCAGAGCTTGCGTCACAACCAGTGATAAGGCTGGAATATTCGATGACACACGTATAAATGCCGACGCGCTTCGCCGCCTGTCAGTTTTTCGACGGCCGACGCTCTGTGCGCCGATATTAGTGTACAGCGTGCATTGCTTCCTGGAATTTGAGTTTCCATTTCGCGGCCACAAGTTCGGCCAAATAAAGGGTTTCACCGTGAAGACACCGACTGCTGCCTTCGTCAACGTCACGACCACGTGACAATATGATTATGAGAGACGCCGTAGTGGTGGGCTCCGGAAATTTTTGACCACCTGGGGTTCTTTAACGTGTACTTAAATCTAAGTACACGGGCCTCAAGCATTGTCGCCTCCATCTAAAATGCGGCGGCCGTGGCCGGGACTCGCGCCCGCGACCTGCGGGTCAGCAGTCGAGCACCATAACCGCCAGACCACCGCGGCGGGTTTATGGGACAAAGAGAGGCATGTGCGGGCCGCGTGTTCGAGACCCCAGCTCTAAGTGCGTCGCACTTAAAACGCGTGAGAGGCGGTTCGTCACCCCTACGGGTTCCGAGATCTCGAAACGTCTCCACGTGCTCAATGGCGGTAACTTCTCCATCATGATGTTACCTGAAAAGACAAGTTTCGCGAACCTGTTTACTACATAACAGAAAACGCGGCTTTGGCAGTCTACGGCCGAAATAAATTGCTAAGGCCGCTATCAAAGCTTTCCTCCGAATCCGAATCATTCTACCAGCTTAAGTTTACACATAATAGAGTTACCGCCATGCGTATTCAATGGCATCGCGTGAGCCAAACGAAATGCTACAGGTGTTCATGGAGATAAATTAGTTATGTTATGTGGGCACAAAACAATTCGCCCTTGACATAATTTTCCTTGTTCGCAGCGGGCCAGCCAAATACGGCAACATCATCCGAGGGAATCAAACAACCGGGAGAAAGTGGCCTCTCACAGCATGACAGCGTTGGCGCAGACGCGCGAGGTAAAAGGGATCATCACCGTCGTGCTCAAATTACGTGTGTAGGACTTAGCTAGGCAATTAGCCTTATTAGGGGAAGCAGAATTCCATTAGATAAAGCGTAAACAGCCGAGGAACCTTCACTTTACTCTGTGGTGTGCTCATTCCATTCGAATACAAGGAATCCTTTTAAGCTGAGATAGGTAGTACCGGCTGATCTTGCAGTCTGGCCCATGCGTAGGCCTTGAACACGTCGCGGCTGGAGCTGAGGAAAGTGACGAAAGTTTTCATTTAAGAAGTGCATAACTACTAATACAACTGTAACGTGTTTCCTCATACACTGTCAGTCATATACTGTTAGTTCCTCGGTAAACTAACAGTATGAAATATAAATCGCTCTCTGATATTCAGTTTTATCGTAGTTGTGCAGTGCTCAGACATCGCCTAGGCTGTGCACGGAACTACTCAATTAAGAAGCGAAGTTGCGTATAAATGTAATAAATAAGGACACTCGATCACACCAAGTACAATACATCATCATCATTTATTGTTCCCTTAAAGGAGCCCTCACCAGCCTCTCAAAATACAAAAAACGAGGGCATTATTCTCTCCTGGCGTTCGACGTCTTTCTTGCACACTTTCGTGACGCAAACAGTGAATCCCTTGACGTATATAGTGTCACGCGCATTTCTTGTATCGGTTTTACTGCATTTGGTTTCCACCCACAAAAGACTCAGCAATGCTCGGCGCAGACCACGCCTCAGTGTTCGAGAAGCTTCACGATTATAGTAGATCGTTTTGTTAAGATTGCACGCAGGACGCGGACCGTCCACCAGTGATAAGGCTAGAACTTGCCCGACCACCAGTGATAAGGCTAGAAAGTTCGACGCGTGCTGTATAAAAGACGGCGCGTCACAACGATGACCAGATTATCGACGGCCGACGCTGTCTTTGCCGCTATCAGTGCCAGTGTGTAGTGCTGTAGTCTGACCTTCAGTTTCCCGGCCACAAGTTCGGCCAAATAAAGAGTTTCTTCTTCGTCGACGTCACTACCACGTGACATCTGGTGGAGGTGCTTCCTGTTTCATGTACCGAACGCCCCCCTCCAGCCGTGAGCCAAGCCCACATCGTGAAGAAGACATCGACGACAACCTCGAATAGCGAGCTAGCCGCAGTCAGCGAGGGCTACCTTCAGTTTACCCAGCACCTCCACCAGATGTCCCGTGGTTGTCACGTCGACGAAGGCAACAGTCGGCGTGTCAAATAAGAAACTCTTTATTTGGCCGAATTTGTGGCCGGGAAACTGAAGGTCAGACTACAGCACTACACACTGGCACTGATAGCGGCGAAGAGAGCGTCGGCCGTCGATAATCTGGTCATCGTTGTGACGCGCCGTCTTTTATACAGCACGCGTCGAACTTTCTAGCCTTATCACTGGTGGTCGGGCAAGCTCTAGAATAAGCTGGACGGTCCGCGTCCTGCGTGCAATCTTAACAAAACGATCTACTATAATCGCGAAGCTTCTCGAACACAGAGGAGTGGTCTGCGCCGAGCATTGCTGACAGTCTTTTGTGGGTGGAAACCAAATGCAGTAAAACTGATACAAGAAATGCGCGTGGCAATAGTATACATGCCCTCGATTGGTCCATATAGGCGAAATATCAGATGTGAATTGTCTCCTACACTGCTTTGCCATGCAGCCGCCCATCCGTGCGCGAGCAACTGATATCACTTCATTTTGTGTGTTTCCAACTGCGCAAGCTGCAACAACAGCGTGTAGCCGAGCTGCGCGAAATCCTGATAGGCTCGAGCGCTTAGTGCTGACATTGTTCACGTGCTTTAAAGAAATAAGTGGCGAGGAGGATACCGCCTGTAGGAAGGGTAGCGAAGGCGAGGCGGAAACAACTCCCTCGTCGTTGAACGCGGTGTGCTGAGAGGCCCTTTAAAGAGGGCCCTGCAGCAATTTTTGAGCATGGTCAGAAAACGCTGCCGATCAGTAGTCGAGGTTTCCGAGAACACGCGACCCAAATATTATAGCGCAGCACGCGGCCTGGCATTCAGCATAAATTCTCAAAGTGAGCTAAAAACTGCTTTCTCTTCTCTCGAAAAATGACGCTACAAGCTCAAAAATCACTCGTCACAGCCACTGTATCAGCCATTGGCTGACTTGAGCATGGCGCGCTCGGTCGATACTGGGGTGGCCTCGGGAGGCCGCGACTTGACCGCTCGTGCGCGCGCGATCGCACTAAAAAGCAGCGTATTCGAAGAAAAAAAAGAGAAAAAGTTCTCAAGGCCAGGAGGCGCGCGTGACGTATATTCTTTCCACGTGCCATCCCTCCCTGCTTAGCTTCCAGCGCTTTCGTCGGGACGAGAGAAGAGTATGCAATTGCAGCGTGCGACAAATCTTTGTAACTCCGTTCGTACTAGACGCACTTTAAAAATTCGTACTAGACGCATTCTAGCGCGTGGGCAGCTAGAGCGAGAAAGAGAAAGACGAGGTAGATAAAGAACAGCCGGCCCTTCATCCATAAACATTGAATCGGTGGTTTCAACACCAAGTGAATTGGCTAGTTTGCTTGAAAGTATTGCAAAAGGACTTGAAAGTCGCTTCACGTCTGCCTTCTCGCACTACTCGTGGTCACCTGAGAAAAATGACGACTTCGATGAGATCACTGCTTCGGAATTGGCACAAGTAGTAAAAATCTTGCCCAATTCAGCGCCAGGTCCTGATGGCATTACTACAACGGCAATAAAAAAATTATTCATAAGGTTCTACCCCAGGACCTACTGGCAATTATTAACTATTCTATAAGAAATTCATGGATTCCACCTGATTGGAGAATTGCGAAAATTATTCCTTTATTAAAAAAACAAGGCGCTGGGTTTACATTAGATAACATCAGACCTATATCGCTCACATCTAATCTGGTAAAGTTAATTGAAAGAATCTTACACATTCGGATAGATAATTGGTTGACTGAAAACATGATCTTGAGCCGATGCCAAATTGGCTTCAGGCGTGAATGCTCCATTTGGTGTGCCCATGTCGATTTGGAAAGTAGAATACAACTTGCTCGGTATAAGAAACATTTTGCCGCTTTAGTAACCCTGGATATTACAAAAGCTTATGACAGCGTGGAACATTTTAAACTAATAAATTCACTTAAGAACGTAGGTTTACCTCAATACTTCGTCGCATGGGTACATTCCTTTTTAAACGGCAGAGAATTTTATTGCTCTCAATCTGGTTTGTCTTCTTTAAGGCATAAGCAAACTAGAGGGTCTCCCACAAGGGTCAGTATTGTCCCCATTACTATTTAATATTTTACTATGCACTATTCCTACACACCAAGATGTTCAGGTGTATGTGTATGCCGATGACATCGCATTCTTTGCCACAGCGGTAGATATACATACACTGTACCAAAGTCTGCAGGCGTATATGAATACTCTAGAAACGTGGTTGGAAAGCATAAATTTATCGCTAAATATCAGAAAAAGTGCAATGGTAGTCTTTCCTCTAAGCGTTCCTGTCCAAATTTCGTTGCTTTATCGGCAAAACGTTATACCGCAGGTGGAATCGGTTAGGTATTTAGGGGTCACTTATACTGAAAAACTTAATTGGAATCCGCATATAGAAAACATGGCAGCTAAAGGAGCACGTGCGGTTGGGATGCTCCGTAGACTCAGCAACAAGCGTTCAGGTTTACGGCGTGATGTTCTCATTATGATTTACTGCATGTATATTCGCCCGATATTAGAGTTCGGCTGCGTCTTGTTTTCTGGTGCACCAGCTTACAAACTTCGGCCACTGGTTCTTCTAGAACGCGAATCATTACGATTATGTCCTTGGACTTCCTAAGTTTGTCGCAAATAATATTTTATACAAAGAGGCACGCCTGCCTTCTCTTTTAACCCGGTTTCACATCCTAACAGTACGCACATTCCTAAAGATTTATGCATCACCACTAAGGAGGTCGCAGTATATTTTTATTAATCAACCGACGTCATTTTTTAACCATCAGTGGCCAAGGTTACGTTGTCCACAAGTCATTTTCGCACAGAAGTTATTGGAAACACTACACGTCCAGCTCCGTGAAGTATTAATCATAAGCAGATATATACAAACAAATATAATAGAATTTGACGATATATTTCCCAAGAATTGCAAACATTTGCTCAGTAGATACTTAAATTGCACCTTGAAAGACCATTTGTCAAATTTAGAAACGGCCACAGTGATAGCAACTGATGCTTCAGTTTGTGAAGAAAAGGCAGGGGTGGGAATTGCATCATCATCTCTGGACTGATCTTTTTCAATTCGTTTACCCGACTTCACGCCTATTTATCATGCGGAATTGCTTGCAATAGTTTTAGCTTTACGGAAATTACCACCATCAATATCAGAAGCCGTCATTCTGACAGACAGCCTGCCTGTCTGTTCCTAATTAACAGCACCAAAATTTTCAAGTTCTTTATAATTATTTTACTCTCTTATTCCAAGACATATACGTATTATTCGATTGGTGTGGGTACCAGGGCACAAAGGAATAACCCTCAATGAATATGCGGATGCACTCGCAGTAGCATCACATGATGGTCCCATCATTTCTATATTGCCGACGTTGGCCTTTATATCTGCGGCGAGATTTGAAAAATATGCCACATCGGATAACTTCACTAAGTCTTCTTTGTCAACATCTGAGTTTTCTCATCTCAATTATAAGTGGAAAAATCGATGGTGTTCCTCTAGAAAGGCCGAAATATCAGTCACCAGAATACGATGCCGGGTCCCCTCACTGAACTTTTACCTACACAGGTCTGGTCTTGTGCAGTCACCTTTATGCCTCCATTGCAATGAAAGTGAATCCCTGCATCATTTCTTCCTAACATGCAGGTTATTTACAAATCAAAGAAAAAGACTTCTAGAAGAACCGCTCCGAAGGATGGGTTTAAATTTATCACTTCCGGTGGTTCTTTGCTTTGGAGCTACCACACTGGGCTTTAGCCACAGGAACGTTTGCGATGCTGTATGCGATTTCCTACGGCAGACAAAACGAATTGATTGCTAAAGTTATCTAATCCCCACTTAATTCTTCAACAGTAATCTTTTAGATGCGAAGCATCTTATGCTCGGGGCTATGTCCGTCCCGCGTCCCCCGTCCCCCCGTCCCACGTCCCGCGTCCCGCGTCCGGCCACTTTCATGAAGTAGGGAAGCACCCATTATGCGAACCAGAACATTGTAGTAATATGAAGGCCGTCAACCCTATCACAGTCATCAGAGTCATGGCCGAGAGCACAGAGAGGCTGCTTAGCAATAGCTAGGCAGGTGGTGTCTGTCGCCCAGGTTGACCCCATTCCTTGAGTCGTGGCCGAGAGCACAGAGAGGCTGCTTAGCAATGGCTAGGCAGGTGGTGTCTATCGCCCAGGTTGACCCCATTCCTTAATATTGCTTGCATGTGTTTGGAGGGGGCTTAGTCCGTCCCTCCTTCCCGCGTCCCACACCACCACAGCGCATGCGTGTCCCCTCCTTCTCTCTCTCCTACGCTCACCCCCTTTCTCTCCTCTAGGAATCCTCTACTCTACGGAGCGGCCCCCCTCGTCCCACACCCCCCCACAGCGCATTCGCGTCCCCTCCCCTATGCTCTCGTACGCTCGCCCCCCTTCCTCTACTCTAAGAATCCTCTACTCTACGGAGCGGCGCATGCGCGTCCTCTCCCCCCTCCTCTAGGAATCCTCTACTCTACGGAGCGTCCCACACCCCCCACAGCACATTCGCGTCCCCTCCCTGATGCTCTCGTACGCTCGCCCCCTTCCTCTACTCTAGGAATAACTACTCTACGGAGCGGCGCCTGCGTCCCACATCCCCACAGCGCATGTGCGTCCTCTCCCCCCTCCTCTAGGAATCCTCTACTCTACGGAGCGGCCCCCCGCGTCCCACAGCGCATGCGCGTCCCCTCTTTCTCCTACGCTCACCCCCTTTCTCTCCTCTAGGAATCCTCTACTCTACGAAGCGGCGCCCGCGTCCCACATCCCCACAGCGCATGCGCGTCCTCTCCCCCTCCTCTAGGAATCCTCTACTCTACGGAGCGGCTCCGGCGTCCCACAGCGCATGCGCGTCCTCTCCCCCTCTCTCCTCTTGGAATCCTCTACTCTACGGAGCGGCTCCCGCGTCCCACACCCCCACAGCGCATGCACGTCCACTGTCCCTCTCTCTCCTCTCTTACGGTCCCCCCCCTTCCTTTCCTCTAGGAATCCTCTACGGAGCGGTGCGCACGACAGGTGGTGTGACAGCTGCATACTCCGCTGGGGGGCGCCACGGTAGTTCCGCGGTATGAAAATGACGGAGCGCGCGCGCCTCATTCTCTCTCCTGTGCAGCGCCGCGATGAGCGCCCGGAGCACTGCCGTGAGATGAGAGCGGCGACGTTCCTCCCGCTCAAGCTAATTATCTCCCCGCTGCTTCGCATCCACACATGGTTCCCTTTAGCGGGAGGTGGGGAATTTTTTTCTTTTCTTTTTTTTTCTTTCTTTTTTTTCTCCCTGAATTAAGCTAAGAAGTTATTTCAAAAACAATCTATTACTAAACATTTTAAGAATATAAACTCATTTAATTATATCACAAGGCACCGCCCGTTTCATGGCCGATCCCCCATTGTGGGTTGCGCCAGATTAACAAGGATCAACCAACCAACCAACCCAGGAACGGGTGCTGTCTCTCTGTCTGATTCCTTACAATGGCGCAGTCTGACAACTGAACCTTACCGCTGAAGCCACCTGTACGTGTCCTCGCGGGACGTCGGCAGCACGGGTGCCTCCATCTAGGAACGCCGTCCACGCTTCCCCTGTCATGGACTCCACGACTCGACCGCTGCTAGACATACCGATCGAATCATCCGCGGACGGCGTCAATGCCTCTTCGGTTGTTCCAGGGGTACGACCTGACGGGAACCTTACTACTGCCTTCGTATGAGAAGGCACACGGGCTCCTGTCGTTTAGGGAACGTCAAGTACACTTCCCGTGACGTGGATCCCGTGCTCAACACTCTTCTGACGGGTAAGCATCCAAGGGACGCCGTTCAGGCTTCCTTGGTGCACCCCGACGCCACCAAGAGAGTGCACGGCCTACCGTTGCCCGGGAATGCCGTTCACGTTTCCCGTCGTGAGAACGTCTCCATCGGTACTCCACTGACACCTGAGCCGCTCACGGGGGGCTGTCCAAGCTCCCTCGGACAAGAGTACCGCCTCAGGGAGTACACTGATCAACTCCTACCGCTCAAACGTCACCACTGGTTCCGCGTGCGGATTGCCCGAAAGGGCCTCCGCGCTTTCCCGTACCATCGAGCTACTCCGCGTCACGGTTAACGCCTTGACAGCGTCGAGCTCTGCGGTGTTTCCTGCCGTCCCTGCCGGCATTGAGCTCCGCCAACGCCAGGTTAGATGCCGCCGCCTCACGAGACCTTGAGGTCAGCTCACCAGAGAACCGCAGAGAGCTCCGGTGTGCCCTCACACAGCTCTCACAGCAACTGGGCTGCTTCGCGTTGGCACTATCAGGATTTTCGCCGGCCATCCCAACATCGCCGGTTGCCTGCGAGTTAACGAAGTTCCACGTACGGCTTTGAGAACGTCGCCTACAACTGGGTGGCGACCGTGAACGCTATCGGAGCTCGCGAGTGCTGGACGGACCAGCTGAAGTGGTGTGTGGCCATAGACCGCCTTCGAAATGGTGCCGCGGCGTGGCACAGGTACGAAGGCGTGAGGCAGCAGTCCTGCGCGGAGTGGAGCAATAAACTCCTAGCTGCCTTTGGACCGTTTGACTACCACCTCGCTGCTACCACCCAGTCTAACCTGACCCCGCAACCGCGGATGAAGCTCAGGAGGAGCACCCCCTCGAGGAGCCAACTGTACACTGCAGCTCACCTGTTGAGAGTGTCCCAACCTGCCCTGGGACACGCACACAACTGAGACCTTGCTCACGATTTCAGGTCTCGGACTCAACGTCAGTAACCAACACCACAACTCCTTTGACAGGCGCCGAGACCACATCTCATTTGCAGCCGTTGGAGAAGCAATCCCGGGGCTCACCATCGGATGAGCACATCCCGGCGACCTCTTTGCAACAGCAACAGTCAGAGGAGCGGTCCCCTCTTCACGCGCAGCCACACCGGCACCCTGACCTGTCTGCGAATTCTGGGGAAGAGGTCCTGGCCATGTCAAAGCATGGTCCTCGGCTTTCAACGCAGTCATTGGCCGATTGCGAAGACGCTCACCTAGTGCTGAGCGACACGTCGCTTAAAGATGTCAAAGCGATAGATGACGCCACATCTGTTAAGGGTCAGTCCGTTTCATCAAGCGGATACCCAAGCATGACTGATCATACACCCCAGCCAGAAGAAGCCGATGTCCGCCAGCCCTACCCCCTAGCGTGTGAGCCCGTGCACGACAAAAACCAGTCCACTCAGACTGCCACTGCAGGCCACGCGGACAACAACGAAGTGGTTTTTTGCACGGTATCCATCACTGATCGACCGGGCGTCAAGGTCGGAGGGAGAGGCAGCGAGATCGAGGTGCCTCTGGACAAGCGTAACAGTCCTAGCGCAGTGTTCAGACATGTCCGATCTCGCTCGCACTCTTCGTGCAGCCATGACATACCGACTCAAGACGCACAACCGGAAAGGGACGAAGTAGATAATACGTGCCACCGCAAATGGCATGCAGCAAGCGCAAACGTGCGACCACAACACAGTCAGCGCCATGAACCAGAGCCATTATTGGCAATATTGCAACAGCGCGTCCGAGACTTGCGACCGCTGCGTCACAGCCAGTGTCGGCCGCCGGAATTATATTTGGCAAGCTTCCAAGTTAAATTCCAGCATCGCCGAGCCCGGCCACTCCGAAATAGCCAGTGCCGTCCACCAGACATACGTACGGCAGATGAACGAGCCAAGTGGCGGCGTGGCCGCGACCGACCGCCACGATGCAGCCAGCATCGCCCACCAGAAATATTGTCGACAGCTCCGCCAACAATGCTTGCAGTCATGGCCGAGTGTGATGACGAAGAACGACACCGGCGCTCTGGAGCGTGGGCAGCTAGAGCGAGAAAGAGAAAAAACGAGGTAGATAAAGAACAGCCGGCCCAGGAACGGGTGCTGTCTCTCTGTCTGATTCCTTACAGCTCCTTTAATGAATCCATTCCGTGGCTACTTGGAAAAGTGTTGCAGGGCCCCTTTAAAATTCTTTGTTTCGGGTATTACATAAGAGTAGGGGGGTACACATATAGGTAGGCAAACTCACTCATGAGTCGACTCACTCAGACTCCAATCGGGCCGTGAGTCTGACTCTGAGTGAGTACGGGTAGGTAATATTTTGGTGAGTTTGAGTCCGAGTGAGTCCGGCTGAGGAAAATTTTAGTGAGCCTGAGTTTTAGTGAGTCCACTTGAGGAAAATATTGGTGAGTCTGAGTTCGCGTGAGCCCTATGCGGAAAATATATTTCTTGAGTGGGTCCGAGTGAGCTCCACCTTTTATTCCCGACCTATGGCTATCTACTCATCTTCAGCATTATTATCCACCTTGTATCGGCTTACGTTTATACTCAAGTCTATTCACAGATATCTGAACGGGACAGCGTTCATGTACCACCTCAATTTAATTGATCGCAGGCATGAGTTATGGGGGGAAGGGTGCCTTGACGTCCTCTCGCAATCTCTTTCGCTGGAAAGTATTGATACAAATAACTCGTGTGAGTCGTATGTTTCATAAAAATCTTCGTTCTGGATTCAAACCACGGATTCCTCGTATTTGAAGGCAAAAGATGAAAAGGCGTATCATAGAGCACCGATTAGGGGAGATAACCACGTTAAAGAGCATTGACACCGGGATCGAAAACGCTAATTTTACGCTAGCGGACTCATGAGTCGACTCACTCAGGCTCACTTAGACTCAGATCAAGCCGTTAGTCTGAGTTTGAGTGAGTCTGGCTGAGTAATATGTTGGTGAGTTTGAGTCCGAGTGAGTCCGCTTGAGAAAAAGTTTAGTGAGACTGAGTGCAAGTGAGTCCGAGTGAGTCCGCTTGAGGAAATGCTTGGTGAGTCTGAGTCCGAGTGAGAGCAAAACATATTTCTTGAGTGAGTCTAAGTGAGCTCCAATTTTTTTGCCAACCTATGGTTGTACATATCCAGAATTCAAGATGATAGGTTCACGTGAGCGGAAGTAAACATGCGCGAATAGTCATTTACTGAATAAAAACAGTTCAGCAAAGAAAAAAAAGTTACCATACACATAAATGGTCATTCAGAAATCACTGACAACAATTTATATAACAAGTTATATTGTTACGGTGCGTCATGGACATGAGCAAGCGTGGTGCTCTCCGAAGATGATTAAGACGATTGTGTGTCAAGCGCTTGCGCGAGGGGCTGCTCAACCATCTTGCTTGGCTACCGATTCACCGTTTTCGTTTTATTAAACCGCCATCTCGCCTCCGTTACATTTGGTGGAGGTGCTGGGTACGACACGCCTCGCAACCGAACTTCGCAGCGGCCGTCGCTTGAAGGGTCTCTCTACAACAATGGCGGAAGGTACGGCGTCTCCATCTGCGCCTGGTCTCTCTCCGGATGAAGAAGATGCGGCGACTGCATCTGCACCTGCGACAACAACGGTCGTGCTCGAACACCCACGGGATCCTGGCACGTTCAGCGGTTCCGGCGATCCCAATGAAGTGGACGTTGAGGATTGGTTGGCAGAGTACGAACGCGTGAGTGCTCGCAACCGCTGGGGCCCGCCTCTTATGCTGGCCTATCTGATGTTCTACCTCAAGGGAACCGCCAAAGTCTGGTATGAGAACCACGAGGCTGAACTCGGGAGTTGGGCGACTTGCAAAGAGAAAATGTTGGACTTGTTTGGGAAACCCATCGGACGAAAGATGGCCGCGAACAAAATGCTCGCGTCTCGGGCTCAGACTTCCAGAGTCGTACGTATCGTACATAGAAGATGTGCTAGCATTGTGTCGTAAAGCCAATGCCGAGATGCCGGAGGCTGACAAGGTTGGACTTATTCTTAAGGGAATCGCGGACGACGCCTTCAACCTCCTAATCTGCAAAAAATTAATCGACAGTGGACGCCATTATAAAGGAGTGCCGGCGTTTTGAGCAAGCGAAGAGTCGGCGAATTGACAGCGTGTTTGCCCGGCTTCCGAATACGGCTGCAACGTCGACGTGTGAAGAACGCGCAAGAACACAACCACCAGCTCCAGTTTCATCCGACCAGGTGACCCGAATTGTACGCCGGGAACTTGAAGCCATGGCCCCTGCTCCAGCCCATACCGGTGCAAGTGACACTACCCCAATCACTGCTCCCATGGTTCAGGCCATCGTCCGCCAAGAACTCGCCAGCATAGGCATCACCTCTGTGTGCACTGTGACCAGCCCACAGCCAGCTCCATGGCGTCCACCCTCGTCCTTTCACGAGCAGCGGTTTCCGGTCCGATCTCGCGACCCCGCTGCTTGGAGAACCGCCGACAACCGACCAATTTGTTTTCAGTGTCATCGTATCGGCCATGTTGCCCGTTACTGCAATACCCGATGGTCCTCACCACCTCCTCGGACGTCGTCTGACACTTATTACCGACAGAACAACACCCGATTCACACCTCCCACGCAGTATTCTTCGCCCCAACTTCAACAGGAGGTTCAACAGCCGCTCTCCGTCGCCGCACGGTCACCAGTCGCGTTCGCCTCCAGGACGTCGTCAGTCGTCTCGCTTGCCGCAGACTCGCCGACCGTCGTCCCCATTCAACCCTGCTCCTGCCTATCCGGAAAACTAAACAGTGCAGCGCCCGGAGGTGACGCAGGATTGTCGACTTCCTCCACAAATCCTCTCTTGACGCTTTCGACGAGACAAAGTTTATTAGACGTGGACGTTGATGGTGTGACTATTTCAGCGCTTATCGATACCGGAGCGCACATTTCTGTAATGAGCGCAAATCTTCGCCGCCGCCTGCACAAAGTGCTCACGCCTGCCGCTTCCCGCACACTCCGAGTCGCTGATGGAGGAACTCCTGCCGTTCAAGGGATGTGCACGGCCCGTGTTTCTATTGCCGGTCATCCTACATCAGTTGAATTTGCCGTCATTGAGAAGTGTCCTCACGACCTAATACTTGGCTTGGATTTCCTGTCACGTCATTCTGCGCTCATCGATTGTGCAACTGGAGCTCTTCAGCTTGAGTTGCCGCAGCTTGCCGATGTTCCAGCTCACCTACCTCCACGTTTATGCTCTCGCCATTACGTCCGCTTGCCTCCACAAGCTGCTACATACGTCACTTTGTCGTCTTCACGCGATGTGCCCGATGGGGACTACCTCGTGACTCCTATTGTTGACGTACTGATGGCCCGAGACGTCGCCCTTGCTCACACTGTTGTTTCTGTCGCTGATAATACGGTGACCATTCCCCTACTCAACGTGAGTCTATTGACTCAAGTTATTCCGCAAGACATGTCTTTGGCCACCATCTCTCCGCTTGACAGCTGCAAGGTTGCTGATTTGGACGCCGATGCTACGTCTCCATGTCCTGATGCTAATAACACTCTGCCTCTCGATGACCTTAACAAGATGATCGCTCCCGATCTCACCCCAGCGCAAGCTACTGGCTTACGTCGTCTGCTAGCATCCATATCGTGACATTTTCGACTTTGACGACCGTCCTCTGGGCCAAACATCTGTCTCACCGCATCAACACTGGTGACGCCAGTCCTATACGCCGGCGTCCATATCGAGTATCTCAACAGGAACGTCAAGTAATTCAGAGTGAAGTCGACAAAATGCTTACTAAGGACGTCATAGAGCCATCATCTAGCCCTTGGGCCTCCCCGGTCGTGCTAGTCAAAAAGAAGGATGGCAGCTGGCGCTTTTGTGTGGACTATCGCAATTTAAACAAAGTAACCCATAAAGACGTCTACCCTTTGCCGCGAATCGATGACGCCCTCGATTGCCTCCATGGTGCCCAATACTTTTCATCGATCGACCTTCGGTCTGGCTATTGGCAAATTTCCGTCGACCCCATGGACCGCGAAAAAACCGCTTTCATTACGTCCGATGGTCTCTACCAGTTCAAGGTCATGCCATTCGGACTATGCAATGCCCCGGCAACTTTCGAACGCATGATGGACTCCCTTCTCCGAGGATATAAGTGGTCTGTCTGCTTATGTTACTTAGATGATGTGATCGTCTATTCACCTACCTTTGACAGCCATCTCACACGTGTGTCGGCCGTTCTGGATGTTTTTCGAAGAGCCGCTCTCCAGCTGAATTTCCGCAAAATGCCATTTCGGACGGCGTCAAATCACTATACTCGGCCACCTTGTGAGTGCTGCCGGTGTCCAACCGGATCCAAGACAAGGTGCGAGCAGTACAAGAATTTCCTGTCCCGTCCTCAGCCAAGGACGTCCGAAGTTTTGTAGGATTATGTTCCTATTTTCGTCGATTTGTCCGCAACTTCGCCGACATCGCCCGACCACTTACTGATCTCTTAAAAAAGGACGTTCCCTTCACGTGGGGCGTCGAGCAAGCAGACTCCTTTTCGGCCCTTATCCATCTGCTAACTACGCCACCAATACTGGCCCATTTCGACCCTGCATCGCATACAGAGCTCCGAACCGATGCCTAGTGGCCATGGAATTGGGGCGGTCCTCGGCCAACGACAGAACGGCAAGGACCGAGTAATTGCTTACGCCAGTCGTCTTCTTTCGCCCGCCGAACGGAAGTTCTCCATCACTGAGCGTGAATGCCTTGCTTTAGTGTGGGCCGTGACCAAATTCAGGCCCTACCTGTATGGCCGAACTTTTTCCGTAGTCACAGATCCATCACGCTCTCTGCTGGCTCTCATCGCTAAAGGACCCGTGTGGACGTCTCGGTCGCTGGGCGTTGCGTCTGCAGGAATACTCGTTCGTGATCCACTACAAGTCGGGTCGACTGCACAAAGACGCAGACTGTTTGTCACGGTCATCCGGTTGAAGCACCCGACTGCACTGACCTTGGATCAGACCCCTGCGTGCTCTCCATCCGCGCTTTGGTTGATATCTCCACCGAACAACGACGGGACCCATCGTTACTTTCCATCATCGACCGTCTAACCTCCGCATCGCCAGACCCCTTCCGTTCGCCTGTTCGAGTTGCACGACAACATTCTGTACCGTCGCAGCTTCAACGCCGATGGCCCGGAACTACTTCTTGTGCTACCCCACCATCTACGTGCCAGCGTTCTCGAACAACTACACGACGTAGTTGTTCGAACAAAAACACGACGTACCTACAGCCGGTCACCTTGGTGTCTCTCGCACCTACGACCGTGTGCGACGTCGCTTTTTCTGGCCCGGCCTGTATCGTTCTGTGGTCCGCTACGTCGCTGCTTGCGACCGCTGCCAACGCCGCAAGCGCCCCTCTGCGCTACCTTCCGGCCTCCTACAGCCTATCGACATACCTGCGGAACCATTCTTTCGTGTTGGCCTTGACCTGCTGGGCCCTTTTCCTACGTCCACCTCGGGAAATAAATGGGTTGCAGTCGCCACAGATTACGCCACACGCTTCGCCATCACTCGAGCACTGCCAACAAGTTGCTCCACTGACGTCGCAGACTTTCTCTTATATGAAGTCATTCTCCATCATGGCGCCCCGCGGCAGCTGCTTACCGATCGAGGGAGGTACTTCCTGTCACGTGTTGTGGATGACATCCTCCGTGCCTGTTCCACTGAGCACAAGCTTACCACCGCGTTATCATCCACAGACAAATGGATTGACCGAGCGTCTTAACCGAACGCTGACCCAGATGCTCTCAATGTACGTTTCGCAAGATCACCGTGACTGGGACAAAGCACTTCCCTTTGTCACATTTGCGTACAACTCTTCACGACACGACACCGCTGGTTTATTCGCCGTTTTATTTGCTATTTGGCCGACATCCCGCGTTACCATTTGACACGCTCCTTCCTCCGGCTGCCCCCTTGTCTACTACGTACGCCAGCGATGTCGTTGCTCGTGCCCTATGCAGCTCGTCAGCTTGCCCATGACCGGCTAAACTTGTCGCAAGAACACCAAAAAGACCGTTATGACAGCCGCCACCAAAGCGTTCACTTCCCGCCGGGATCTCTGGTCCTTCTTTGGACACCATACCGCCAAGGTCGGCTTATCAGAGAAGCTTCTACCCCGCTACAATGGCCCCTATAAAGTGTTACGACAACTCAGTGACGTGAATTATGAGATCACACCCCTGGACGCTGCCTCTTCGACCTCCTCACTCCAGACGGACGTTGTGCACGTTTCCAGACTGAAACCGTATTGCCCCTGCCAGTTCCTCGCCGTCATACTAAGCGCCGTGATGGCGCTTCCGTCGCGGGAGGGTGATGTTACGGTGCGTCCATGGACATGAGCAAGCGTGGTGCTCTCCGAAGATGATGAAGACGATTGTGTGTCAAGCGCTTGCGCGAGGGGCTGCTCAACCATCTTGCTTGGCTACCGATTCACTGTTGTCATTTTATTAAACCGCCATCTCGCCTCCGTTACAATATGACTTTAGATGCTGTGTTCCACTGTTTATGCTGTGCGATTCGCACAGCATAAACACAGTGGGACATAAGAGAATTAACAGACTTAATACAGCCAAAGTGAAAAATGAAGTATTATTAAAACAAGCCGAAGCAAAGATGAGTAGTAGTTAACGCAATGATTACCTTGGTTGTGAAAGTAATAAATCGCGAAATTTTGCATGGTCACGCTCGAGGGCGATTGATTCGGGTAGTTTATTCTATTCTGCTGTAGCGATCGGTAAAAAAGAATTGAAGGCGTTAATAGAATGGTGAAGGCGCAGAACGCTCAATTAGGTGAAGAGGCGACAAGTGCGGACCGGTGGGAAAAGGAGCGCACCATGTCATTGCGGAAACCTGTAGCAAATCCTGTGGTAAAAACAGCAGGACAATTCGGCGTTATTGTGCTAGTGCAGAGAGACAAAAGACAGGATCTTATTTTACTGATACTCTGCTTGTGGTCATAATTGGAACATATAAATTGCGATGCTGTTTTGGACTGTTGTTGATAAGGTAAACTTTAAAAGGTTCCAAATATACGCAGCGTATTCGAGCTTTGTGCTTGCATGTGTTTCATAGGCAAGTTGTCTAACAGAGGGAGGGGACAACGAGAGGTTTCTTCCAATGAAGGTCATTCTCAAACGTCTGCGCCAATGGCTTCTCTCAATCATGCAGAGCCCACATCTGATTCGCCTTGGAACGAGGCTGGGATGGGGTTACTTCTGCTCCAGCTTGAGCTCGGACAACCGCTTTCATTGTGTTCTCTTTCGCCGTTTCCATTCGAGGTTCCGGGGTTGAGGAACAGTCAATCTTCGGGTCTTCTCGTATTTCCCACAGTTTGGTCGTACAGGGGGCTGTCCATGTTCA
>JALIZH010023646.1:0-16847 GCA_030522465.1 Rhipicephalus appendiculatus | reverse complement strand
ATAAGGCGCGTCAGTGCGACGTGTGTGATTATGGCAAGGAAAATCGTAGCCCCATGCACAGAGAATGCCAATTGTCCGCCAAAGTAATTAGGCGCCCATGGCCAAGGACTTGTTCTGAGTAAGTATGAAAATTAACATCTTTTACATAAACAATACACTCGTGAACAACTTTTCAGGTAAATGATTACTTTGTGGTCCTTATCATTCAAATATATATCCATTTTAGATACGTATATATGTGAGCGTAAACACTGGAATCATCTCTTTTCCAATGCCACAATCATTTGTTATGCGACCAGTGCTGTCAATAAATGGGATGTCTTGCTTCACGATTGATTAAAAAAAGTGAATATTATCGAGCACATTTTTCTTATGCAAATATTACTGAACCGAACTATCGGCTGCAAGCCCGTTGCTATTTCATTGGCAGGTGTTGTGGGGAAATCGTTCAAACCATAAGAACGTGCAGTACGCAAACTAACATCGTGCCACCCTTTACGCATTCCAAGTTCTAACATATGCTACCGCACGAAACTGCCTTATTGCAAGTGACGCAGTGGGCCTTGAAAGTATGTGGTTAGATGCGCTGATTGCATTCAACATCGCCTGCGTTCTCATATTCTGAGAAGCTGTCCTCCCTCCACAAACCATCACTCTCGTCAGTGTAATTTCAGAAAGCATACATCATAAGGGGGGGGGGGGGGGAAGATTCGCGAGCAGCTCTACCTGCGGTGATTACGTGCGGCGTCCCTATTAGAATAGCTAGCTTTATGTACAAATCATCCTCTCCAGTCGTCCGACGGTTGGCTAGAGTGTCCAAAGAGTTTCTCGGTTTATATGTCATGCAGTCGTTTATATGTCATGCAGTCGCCGTCAGGAGAGCATGCAGTGTGTGACAGCCTTCATACACAGGCCTACGCCTTGTTGAAAGCTCTTGAGCGCCTGCGTCTGTGTGTGTATGAGGGCCCCCCCACTTCTGTGAAGGTGGGTGATCATCCGAAAGTGAGCTTTGGCGTAAAGCTGCGCCTTTGCTACGCCTATTCCATCAATACATTTGAACTTTCATCCGACACGCTCGCTTATTTCTTTGTTCTGGAAGGGCACACGGCTTATGAATGAGAACTGTAGAGCAGCGTTCTCAAGTGGGGGTCTGCAAGGTCATTTCTGAGAGTTCGCGAAAGTCATCCCCGAACAAAAAACAAAAAAACGCATTTTTTGAAGGCACACTTTGTCCAGCGACCGCGCCCCCAACTGATTTTCGGTGTGCTTCACCGCACAAGCTTCTTGAATTGCGGCGGAGCTGAAACGTTTTCCCTTCTCCATGAGATGGCTGTAAAGCTTGTGTCGCAATTTTCAACGACATTTTCTACGGCTTCTTCCAGGCTTGCATAGTTGAAGGGCAAGCATAGCTAGAAGCAGGTGGAATGCTGTTGAAGACCGCACAAATCACTGACAAGTTGTTGAGATCGAATATGCGTAGCACTTTTGTTTGACCATTCTTTTCCACGTACGAACAAGACACCTATTTCACGCTGCATGTTGAGGTAATTTATGACCCCCCCCCCCCCCTTGTCTTTTTCTCTCACTGAAAGGGGTCCCGCATTGTTTCCACCAGTCCACAAGGGGTCTCCCAAACATCCATGGCTGAGGACCACTGCTCCGGAGAGCTATACGCGGTCAGTTCTTTCCTCGAGATTAGGGTTGGTATTTCTCCCCGTGAGTGGTGTTCGGTTCTCTGTGTCGCTGTGTTGCACAAATGGAATGAAAGACCCGAATCTAGCATCATGCCGCCACTCAAGGCGGCTTGCGGGCGCTCGTTCGCGAGTAAAATCATGGAAGCTCAGAGACTACTCGCCAAGCTTAACTGCAAGTCCATCGTCCACCCACACTGTATTTTGACCTTGGGTCACGTGGCGTTTGAAAGCACTTGCCCACCGCGCCACAGTTTCGCCAAAAGGGTGTGACAGACTATTATTCTATCCGCGTGGCCTGGAATGTAAAGTAGAAAGCGTTGCACTAATCCTTCTTTAGGGCCCTTTATAGTTAAATCAGTTGCTCATTCACATTCGCTAAACCTGTGCTGGCTCGGCAGAAGGACTTGTTATTGGGCTAGTTGGTGTTTGCTAATAATTATAGTGCCGCACAAAGACACATAACAAAGGCACATAAACACACGCGTTTCCTGAACGCCTGTTTTGTGTGTTTCCGACTATTTGTTACGTGTATTTACGCTACACCATGATATGCTGGCTCTTTACACTTATGCGAATATCCTGCTAATTGTGTTCGTGAGGTGTTTTCTTTTCCTAAGTGGTTTGACATTACATGCCTAATGTATGGCTTGAAATATCGGTATATAAGAAGACGATATCGCTGCAGTATTGCCTTTGAGGCAAAAAAAACTACATATTATTTATTTATCATTTGAAAAGTATATTAACCTCCCTTTCCCCTAACGTACCATAGTTGCCTCTGGTATTACATACAATGGTTTTTCATCTAGCTTACTTACAAAACAAAGGACTTTTTAAGCAAATTTCGGAGGTGGGAATATGCGAGGACTTGAGAAAGCTGCTTCAAACAGCCCCTTCATTTCTGTCAGCTCGAAACATACTTTCAATTCACAGAAAGTGTCTGTGTTCTGTATTATACGACCTGTATACATCATACTGACAGCTGTCGTCCTGATGAATAAATCGCGTACAGAAACCGACATTTACTATAGCGCTCATGCAGGAAAAGTGGTAGCTTGTCTGGCAATCACGATTTCAGACGTCATCACAAAAGTAACTCGCAACCTATACCTCACAATTACAAGTTGTATTTTTTGGGTTGCAAGTGCGTGTTTACTCTTTATATATATATATATATATATATATATATATATATATATATATATATATATATATATATATATATATATATATATATATATATATATATATATATATATATATATATATATATATATATATATATATATATATATATATATAAAGAACAATGACGTATCATCGCACAGTTACTGGCTGTCCAGGAATTGTTCACAGCGCGTGGGAAAACAGTAGACGTGATAGGACAGGAAAACGAGAATATGCGCGTGCGCACTTACGCGAGTAAAAGAGAGTAACACAATCTGAAGTCTTGGATATGCGCTGTTGCAAAACAATATCGACGAAGAAGACGCAGAGACGAGCAGAAGTAGACGAGACAAAGCGCAACTTTCACTTGAAAGTTGCGCTTTGTCTCGTGTACTTCTGTTCGTCTCTGCCTAATCTTAGTGAATATTGTTTTAAAACGGCGCACATCCAAGACTTCGACATGAACCAACTAGCCCTGGTGATCGCCTAACTGGCTAGAAAATATAAAGCCACATTAACATTTTATTTGTAACCCGCATAGACACAATAAGAAGCCACAGGTTCAAGTGCGAGCAGATTGTCGATAAACAAACGCGTGCGCAACCTTTTGCATTGATCCGACAAAAATGTTGCGCTGTTCTATACCATAGTCTGAAATAGTAATTCATTTGTTATGTAAATTCACAGTTCAAACTTCTGCAATAATTTGTTCTTACTAGAGCATGCTTTAATTATTGTGTGCAATGCATCAGCATATCCGTGATGTCGTTAGGATAAATGTTCCACAGCGTTATGGTTGCCTGCGTGCTCATGTCGAGAAAAGAAGTAGAACTCACTGAGGCTCACTCATAAATAATATGTTTCTTATGACTCGTTGAGTCTCAAAAACTAACCCACATGGCCACCCGGACTTCTAGGCCTGTCTGACGTCTAGGCTTTGCTTTTTTAGTGGACCCGGACTGGGGTTCATTTATTCTTTAATAAAGTTGTTCTCTCTATCTCACCTATATGCCGCCCAAATTGTCTCACTGGTGTTGAAGCGTCAAGATGCTTGGCTTTATTTGTATTCATTCGAACGCATACTCGTGAGTGGGTTTAAGTCTGCGGAAGTTGATCCAAAGTGTCAATTCAAACCAATTCCTGAAAGGTGCCGTTGGGCGTCTGGAGTCAATAGGCCCTGAGTTTTTCCTATCGCATTTTTGACGAAAATTGTTAATCTTATCCCAAAACGAATCCTTGCACAGCTATGCTCTCTTTAGAAACCGATACTTAAACAGGTATTTCCATCAAATCTTCCCTCCCACCAATATGGTAAAATTGCGCCCTTTGTGCCTACAAGAGACGGCTACACTGCGTCTGCCTGAGGAGCGTCCCACCTTATTAGTTTCGTTGATGTCCTGCGCTTAATGTTTGCGCACGGTTCTCCTACCAGCTTTTGTACACCGCCTACAATATCCAGCTATCGGCTACAATATCCGGCTTTTCTTTGACTGCAATCCTCGGAGCTCATCACGTGACGCTATTACCATCAACTTTCCCCCCGAGATTTCCCAAAGTGCTTACAGAACGCACGTGTTCAACTTTTCGTGTTGTCACCGGGTGGCTGTCTGGAATAAATTGTTCCCAGCACAATTACTTTAGCAGTATTATTTCGCCAGAGACCGTGTGTACCTACGAGACTCTCCCAATGCAAAAATGACGGTCGCAATTAATCCGCATTTTATTGGAATGCAGCCGCAAATATTGCAAAACAATTAACTAAAATATGCCGATAGCTGGAACGAGGCCTAAGCATCTGTTACGAATTTAATCTCTAAGGACAAGCGTCACTCATAGAAAAGAGTTGCTGCATTTTATCCGACAGATATTTAGAGTCGGCAAAGATGCCCACTTACAGAACCAGTTTGATTTGATTTTCCGTATGCTGTAATAATCAAGAACATCATAAATCATAACTCGTTTATATGACTGACTTCATAATTCACCTGAGGGTCTTGTGAACGTGGCCTTTGTGATCGATCTCGGGGGCTTACAGGCGTAGTACTATAGGCGGCCCTCTAGAGTCTGAAAGGCTTACGGTTGATGTGCACCCTCCTGTACATGTTGGTGCTAGCGTCGCGTGACGCGACACACGCATGACGAAGTCACATACACGCATAGCCTTCTACTCTACCTCTGCATATGGGCTGGTGGAAGGTCCCGTTTCTAACAAGATTACCTTCAAAAGAGTGGTAAGCTGGGCTAGTTGGTATAAATGCATAATAATAATTAAGTGCGCGAAAAGAACGAGAGACAAAAGGAGGAGAACTACACAGGACAAGCGCTTGTTCTGTGTCGTTCTCCTCCTTTTGTCTCTCCTTCTTCTGGCACTTGTTAATTATTAATAAAATTACGTTTTTTGAAACAAGAAACTCTGTACCTATGTACTCTGTACCTATGTGTATTCAAGCAAATATACACCCGCGGGCGTCTCATCACTTTAGTTGTGATCAAATTCAGATTTTTCAACATAAATACGTGATGTCCAAAACAATAGCCAAATGTCCATTTTGATCATTGGCTTTATATTATCAATAGAGCTCGAGGAGCGTTCCACTATTAACACAATCATCGGTGTCAGACTTGGTAATGCGTCAGACTTGCTAATACACATAACGAGACACTGAACAGACCCTAATTCATTAGTAAGAAGCTTTTATACCGACACGCTTGTCACAACTTTATTCCTACACCACCCGGAAAGGAGGAGATCCCCGTGACTAATGAGTATCCTTAATCTTAATGGAACACTTCGACGAAAGAAACCGGAATGAGGAGACGCTGTCTTTACGAATTCTAGATCTTGCGTTAGTGTTAGCGTCTTCGTATTGCACGCCGTCGCTCGACAGCCCGGCGTGATTCGTCGTATACCGCATAATGCGAGCCGTCCCTTTGTTGTCGCCGCGCTCACCCTTACACAGCCGCCTTTTGTTCCGGCATCCGCCGTCGGCAAAGTAGGGATGACAGCCTCCCTTTGCCGAAGGGAGACTCGTATAATTTGCGAACAGCCGGCGCTCGCCGTGAATCAGAGCGAAGCGAGGAATCAAAGGAGCCGCTGCCTTCTATTGTCATACGAGATACCACTTTCCGCGCGAGCACCACATCTATAGAGGCACGACGTCGTCCCGTCTTCAAGCTAGAGGACCGTGCGTATATGCGTATCGTACAGGAAGTAATAGACATCCTATCTAGATCGAGGCATGGTTCTATACGTCTAGTTGCTGCAACTGGCCACCTCTAAAATTTCCGTAAAGCTGCGTCGCTGTCTTCCATGGCAGCATCAAACTGGCAGGCTTTATGTCTTTATACAAAGGATGCTATTGACAACGCGCAATTAGGTCAGTCAATGCAAGAGCGTATGCGATAAAATTTAGCGTTGACCACTATGTACAATGCGTTTATCGGTGTGTGCACAAAGGTGGCTTACTCCAAATTGCGGTCACGCAAAGCTCGTTCCTCCGAAGCTGACTTTGGGATTGGCTCGATACTTAGTCTCATTTCTTTATGAAACAGGTGCGCTAACTATAGCGCAGAGACTGCCTTGAGACTGGCGTAAGGCTGATTTTCTTGCGCCTTTCGTTGCGTTCACCTTATTTCTCTAGCGCTGTCCCGTCGTTGTGGGAATAATTAAAAAGTAGTATTACGCGTTTTCTTTCTCCTTTAGTATTATATTCTTAGGTCGAAATCCCAAATACCACAACCAATGATCTTTTTAACTTCTCAACTTTCAACAGCACCATCCCGCTCTCAATCTCCTAGAAGCAGAACACGTCTCCAGAAACTACGATGATAGCTGCTAGGCGAAAGAGGAGGCGTGATGAATATGGCACGACTACGTTTTTACGGTAACCTTTCCTCGACTTGCATTTAAAGGAAGCCAATAGTTGTTTTTATTCGAACTGCGCGAATCGTGAAAGCTCTACTACAAATGCACATGCTTGACTTGACTTTGACTTGACCTGTCTCGAATACACAAGACGCACAAACATCACAGAAGGCAGAAGAGGCAGAAATTGGTGTCAATACGTACTAAGTAGCCGAACAACAAGCATTATTATGTGTCCAAGTAAAACAGCAGCCCTTCAATATCTCTTCTGGCCGCGACACTTCTCCGTCACGCTATGGGAGAGCTGCATGTGCTGCACCGTCGTGGTGCCACTGCTCAAGATAGGGCATCTTTTTAAGTGCGGAGAACTTTAGGGGGCCAGGCTGTCGTACGCTGTCGTCGTCGCTTGGCGTAACGCAGGCAATACCACATATAGCATAGCCATCTGAGCGCGCACTCACGCCGAAGAGTATTTTTCCTCTTGTTCTTCGAGTGCCTTGATTATAGGATATTAACGCAGGCAGAACCACATATAACATAGCCAACTGTAGCGCACTGAGCGCGTGTTCACGCCGAAGAGAAGTCTTCTTCCTCTTGTTCTTCGAGAGCCTTGATGATGATATTAAGTGCGGACATTACTACTGTGGCTAGGGAAAACACGACAACACAATCTACGTATAAGAGTTGAAAGAGGAAGCATGCAAGAAACAGAATGAGAGAGAAAGGAAGAAAAATAGTAATAAGTATAAATAAAGAGAAAAAACACAGGAAAAACTGGATAGTGAAAAGAAACAAAGAGAGGAGGAGAGAAAGGGAAAAGCGAAGAGAAACAAAGAAGGCTGCTCAGCTCCGCACTTCCTTCAGGCTTGCCAATACTAGGGCGAAGCTGCCTTAATTTTTTTCAGTTCTGCTTTGTCATCAATAGGCTCCTGTTTATATTTGAGGTAGCAAGCTCCTCAGCTTGTTTACTTTCCTGCTTTCTGCATATAAAAGAATAATATTATTTTAGCCAGTACTAACAGGGCAACAATACTTTCTTTTTTTTTTTCTGAAAACTGCTTCCATTAGATAAGTGAGAAAGCGTTTGTACAGTGGCTGCTGGACGTATTTCTGTAATCACTTCCGGCTCTTCTCCACTAAACGACAGACCGTAACGAGCCGCTTCGGTACCAAGCACGACGAAAAAATCATTGCCTGCCCTGCGGCAATTAATCTAGTTACCACAGAGAACTGAACTGGTATGTGCTTCCCCTAATTAGGGTGCTAGCAGTTCCGCAAAGTAGCTCAATCGGCTCCAAGCTTCGGGCATTAGTATCGAAAATAAAACAAGCGCCTCTCACGGAAAGTAACTACTAGCACATCTTCTTTGCCAACGCTGTACTCCTTTTCCCAACCTAAATGTGGTGAGCGAATGTTCCGAACGTGGAAATAGAAGTAAAGAAAGCGTAGCTACTCTAAGGCGTCCAAGCCGTGAACAGCCGCTGAAAGACAGGCTGCCAGCAGTTAAGGGGAGTCTTGCCGGAACAGGAAATGAGCCACGCGGACGTGAACCAATTTCTTGCTTCTCATCATCAGTCTATGATTCTTCTTTTTTTTTTTCTGGATGGTCGAAAACAAGTAGCCCCATTATCACTCTGTTCCGTTAGGGACGGACCTGCCGATAAAAAAAATAACGTTACGAAAAGCTTTGGCAGACCGTAAAGAAAAATATCATAGAAGAATAATAAATATGGAACCCTCGCTAGGCAAACTTCGCGCATTAAAGCGCAATCTACCGTACCTCGTTCGTCTGCCGTTATTTTATTGTTCCAGGCTGTCTGAGCCAAGGAAGAGACTTCCCCTACCATGTTGTTTCGCGAAGTCGAACTTGTAGTTCATAGTGGCGTGGCTCAATAACACAGTAACGTGTTAATGTCAGGTCACAGATGCGTTGTTTTTCAAGAAGTAGTCGGAACGGGGTTTTGTTTTTTTTTAACCTCTAGCTTCGCAAGCACAGTCCATGAATAATGTTCGATATCATTGTATTACATAAGACGCATAATGGCATCGCGAATGTACCAATCTTGCAGAGCGCGCTGTTGTGCTACTGCCTATCCCTTTGCAGTGGCGATGTACCAGGGAGGTATCGGGCCGTCTTAGCCCTCTTTTCCCGCGTGGCTGGAGATGTTGCAACCATGAAGAACGAAACTTATTAGCCACAGCGTGTTGTAGCAAGCGTTGATGCTCTAGGAATTTTTTTTATTGACTTGAGTTCCTACGCATTCTGACCAAGCACGTCAGCCGCATGAAACAATACAAGCAAAACAGCGCAGTTTTTAACTTATTAAGAAATAGTGTAGTGCACTTTCCACTGGAATAAGCGTTTGGTGGGACAAACAGCTGCGCCCCCTTAGAACTAGTTTCCTCTTTCCAACAAAACGCGCAAGCCTTAGCTGCTTATAAAGCCGCGTCCCTAATGACGTCAGGAGGACACGCAGCTTTAAAAGAAACCGTGGACCCCTCAGCAATACCCTCAGGTGTCGGCTTTGTCGCAGACATGAGGGGCTTGCACGCGGCTGTACCGATATTCAGAAGAACCGCATCCTTTTATACTCTTCAGCATGACTGTGTATTTGGGCAAGTCGGTGCGGCTTGTTATAAAAAGGGATTGGGCGGGTTTCCGGCGCGTCCACGTTTTGAAGGATTCTGCAGGCCACTGTTCATGTTTTTTTTTTTTTTTTTTTTTTTTTTTTTTTTTTTGATGTTATCGCTAGGTGCTGTGCCATTACACGCTAAGCTGCACGCGCATTGGTCGTAGGAAACATGGAGGAAGATTGAAGGGAGATTAAGGTGCGGTAAGGATGTGGAATTCTGATCTGCTCGGCCAACGCCGGCGTTCATGCGATCTATCTCACTGAGGCGTCCCGCACATATCTGTGTTTTGCTTCTATCTTCTACACATCATTAAATTTCTATGAAGTTTCACCTTTTGTTTTTTAGCTCGAAAGTGCTTGACGCCAGGGTACACTAAGATTTCGCTGACATAATTTCCGTCACAGATATGATGTTGGTAAAACGGCTCATGAACATATGACAAAGAAAAACTGGAAGAAAAAGTTTCGTTAATTTGAATGACCTGGGAGTCGAACCCACGACGTATCGGTCTGCAACGATAGGAACCGGGTGCTTCACCCAATGCGCTTCCGACGCTCACGAATGAACCTTTACAAACGCGCCTTACAGCTTTGACACCTCCTCCGTTTCGAATTGATTTTTATTGGCGTGGGACGGTGTCGCCGTCTTATAGCGGTGAAGTGATGTACTACATGATGACACTAACGAGCGCCGACAGGGAGCGTTTCGGTAGTTTCAGCGCAGCGGAGGCTGGCTCCCCGATTTTCACTCCGATTTCGTTTCAATGCAGCTTAAGTGAGTGTTTTGTTTCCGTGCGAAGCACGCCAGTGGGCAGCGCAATGCCTTCACGCTTTCACGGCTCAAGCTACGAACTGTGCCGCTCGCATTCCTAAAGTGATGTGTGGTAGTGTATGAATGAGCAAAAGTGCAGGTTACCCAATTATTGGAAACTCACCTGCGGGCTGTGGAACGCCTTCGCACGTTCACGGCTCAATCTACGAGCTCTGCCTCTCACGTTCGTGAAGCGCAGTGTGGTATTGTACGCATGAGCAGAAGTGTAGGTTACGCAATTACTGGAGAGCGCGCACACCTTGTCATTTCTCTTCTCAAACGATGACGCCTTTCCATGCGCGCATGTTGAGCGCCAGTAATTATGCGCTTCTAGATGCCATCTTCGCGCGGGATTCACCGCGTGTTGTATCCGGGTTTATGTTAACTACTTAAGCTACCACACGGGTTCAATCATGATCATTCAAGTTAGTCGTTGGGATGGGGATGTACCTCTAGGATCAACGCAGACGTGTCCGCATGACATGGTGCTGTAAGCGCCAAACACCAACATACATCATCCACGTACAGTGCACATTGCGCTACTTCTGTAAATACACGTATCCCTTTCGTGTTATACCAGTTCCTATGACGGAGGGATCAACCATGATTTCTTGTGTCAGAAACTGCATTGCCTATTCAATATCACAAAAGCACGACTGTTTCAGAAAACCATGTTTCTTGAGGCGTACGTACTCCATACGTGTCAAGACGATTAAGTGTGTGGAGAAGTCAATGACCTTCTAAGCAGCACCGGATCGATAAAGTGCAGTTTCAACATATCTTGTTAAATGGCCCATGCGAGTTCTGTTTTTTTTTTTAAGACGATAGTCTTTCTTGGGATACTTCAACGCAGAAACTTGGGTCTTTCTGTCTGTCCCTCGATTCACCACCGGGCCAAAGTTTAACTACTTGCTGAACGCCCAGCCATCTTGAACTGGTATTTGCGTTCATACTTGTGAACATTTTCGTTAAAAAGCAAATATTACGCATACCTGAGGCGCAACATTAATATGTAAGTATCAGGTCGTGTGTTTCTCATTATTAAAATACATAGACACACAATTCTAAAGGCCCTAATGTTTTTTTAGGCTGCGCTGAAAATGCGACGCTGTGCCCGAACTGCGACGCTATGCACAAGCCATGTGCCGACTAGGGTTCCTCGTGCGCGCCCCCTTGGAGGGTGGAGCCATTCTTTGAGGGGGTGAATGCCGCGCCTTCCGATCGGCGGCCGCCATTCGGCTCCCCCGCCTCGTCGCGGCGCTGTTTGAGACAGGTGCGCAGCGTTTTCTCGGACAAAATGCCCGGGTGTTGCGTGCCACAGTGCACAAACCACTCTCGAAATGGCTATAAGATGTTCAGATTGCCGAAAGATGCGACAAAGGACGACTCCTGTGGCTGGTAAAGATCAAAGCGCGACAAGCGGCAACCCACGGACCGTTCGTGTTTGTGCAGGCTAAGTTATGCCATTTCAGCATTTGGAGAGTTATAACTCGCCGCGCTTACGCTGGCCTTCTCGCTCGACGTGACTCGCTGCAATGTATACGTTGCCGAAAGAATACTTTCGGGGAGCTCATTGTAGGTCCAGAAACGACGCCGCTTGGCGTTTCTCAGCTGGTTCCCGGACGCGTATTGCCGAACTTGGTGACGGTGTATGTGCGTGTGTGTGTTTGCGTGTATGTGCGTGTACGTGTGTGTTTGTGCGCATGTACGCATGATTGTGCGTGCGTGTGTGTACGTGTGTGTGCGCGTGCGTGTGTGTACGCATGCCCGTGTGTGTGTACGCGTGTGTGCGCATGCATGTCGGTGAGTGTGTATGCGAGCGTGTACGTGTGTGTGCTTGCGTGGATGCATGTGCGTGCGTGTGGGTGTACTTGTGTGTGCGCGTGTGTGTGTGTGCGTGCGTGTCTGTACGTGTACGTGTGTGTGTGCACGCACGCGCGCATGCGTGTGTCTGTGTGTGCGTGTGTGTATGTATGCGTGTACGTGTGAGTGCGAGCCTGTGTGTGTGTGCGTATGTGCGCATGCGTGTGTGCATATCTGTGTGTTTGTACGTGCGTGCGTGCGTGTGTATACGTGTACGTGTGTGTCAGTGTGTGCGTGGGCGCATGCGTGTGTGCGTGTACGTGTGTGTATGTGCGTGTGCGCATAAACGCATGATTGAGCGTGCATGTGTGTGCGTGCGAGCATGTGCGCATGCGTGTGTGTGCGCGATGCGTGTATGTTTCTACGTGTGTGAGTGCATGTGCGTGGTTACGCGTGTGTGATTGCGCGTGGGCGCGTGTGTGCGCGTGCCTATACGTGTGCACGATTTGATGCCATAAATTTTATGATTGAATGCCATAAAAGCCGTATGTAGAGCCCCCAAATAGTATGATATGTATTCAACAATTTTTTTGCCCATCGGCTATTTACAGTAGGTAAAAAAAGAGATGAAAACAAAATTCAGAATACTCTGCGTTGCAGGAATGCGGTCCGTAAATGGGGTAGCTGATGAATAATTCGAAAACAAGATCTGAAAATATGGTGTGCAATCACAGTTTTTCTCTTTTTCTCGTGACATCACGTGATTTTTTTTCTGTTTTCGACCGGCAGGCAAACGTTTTACACTTTTGTGGAAGGCACAAAAGACACAGACACAATGAAAGGCCATGGGACTTGGGTGCGTGTGTTTCGCATCTTTAACCAATATAAATAGTTACCGACTAGCCCAAGAAGATGCTAACTGAAGGTGTTAACGCGGCTGGCGTGGACGGTAGTTTTCTGCTGCGAGCAACTCCAGCTGCTAATGTCTTTAAAAAAATAAAGATTAGAGAATAGAAATCTGAGACCTTCACTCCCGATGCGAAAACTTTGTATTTTTTGTCATGTTGTTTGAGTACCACTCGTTTTGACACTACGAACTCTGCATGAAGCTGCGCGACGCCCGTTGGCTGCCTATCGTGGCTAAAGGCGGCCTGCGGAGAGGGCATCCTAATGGCGGACGCCGTAGCAGACGACGCTGTTGTCTCTACCCTCCACGGCGGCGGACGGGGCGCGCGCATCGAGGAACCCCTAGTGCCGACGAAGGTGCTGCCGCTGGCTTATTGTTCAGCACAAGCTCATGTTTTAGATGTGAAGCATCTCATGGCAAGCAATCCGGTATTGGTGGTGGTGGTGGTGTGCCTCGTGACCGCCCTTACTGCGCATGCGCAAGCCCTTTCAAAAAAAAGAAAAATAAAAAACCTCCTCTCCTGCTCTCTCCTCTAGGCATCCCTGCCCGTGGCAACCACACCCTCACTGCGCA
This sequence comes from Rhipicephalus appendiculatus, assembly GCA_030522465.1. Classification (NCBI taxonomy): domain Eukaryota; kingdom Metazoa; phylum Arthropoda; class Arachnida; order Ixodida; family Ixodidae; genus Rhipicephalus; species Rhipicephalus appendiculatus. Next base: position 3,394 of record JALIZH010023646.1, on the reverse strand, counting down.
TGCGCCTCCCTCCTCTTGCCCCTCCTACGCTCCCCCTCTCTCCTCTGGGCATCCCTGCCCGCGGTGTCCCCCACTCCCCACTGCGCATGCGCGTCCCCCTCTCTCTCTCTCCTCCCCTACGCTCCCCCCCTCTCTCCTCTAGGCATCCCTGCCCGCGGCGTCCCACTCCTGCGCATGCGCGTCCCCCTGTATCTCCCTCTCCTACGCTCCCCCCCTCTCTCGCCTCGCGATGCCGTCGCAGGCAGCGTCTGCTAGCTTGAGTTTCTTGGTTGAAAAAAACCGACTGCTCGCGCTGCACAACCGTTCACTGGCCACACCGCATATATGACACTGGATCTTGACCTGCAAGGAGGTGCCGGTGGGAGATTTCTCCTGTGCGTTGTTGAATAAAAATTCGCAGCGTGCGCGTTAACTAAAAGCGGGCTGTGGGTCTCTGTGTCCAGTCGGAGTCTTCTGTCTCTCATTGCCCATTAGCAGCGATTGGCATGTTCCAGTGGGAAACACCGGTCCATCACTGCGTGCTTTGCGCCTCCCCAGTTTTCTCTCCTGCGCAACGCTGCGATGAGCGCCAGCGTCAACGCCGCCGCCAGTGTAAGCGTTAGCACCCGCTGCTTCACATCTACACATGGTTCCCCTTTAGCGGGAGATGGTGTAATTTTTTCGATGGCGTCCATATCTCGCGCAGCGCCTCTCTATTTTATCAATGCCAGCCAGGTGCGGCCGATTCAACATAGAGTAGGCGCTGTCTGAGGTAAGGCAAAACATAGTAGTATGGCCGACACACGACTATCGTCTTTCGACGACATTTGCAGCGAAGCACGCAGATACGCGGCCAATTTTTTTCTTCTTTGTTTTTCTAGAGTTGCCTGAAGGCGCCAGCGCCACAGGGTCATTAATAAATGCCGACAAGGTGAGAGGAAGACTTCCTTTAAGGGCTCATCTCTCGAGCAAAGGAAAGAAACCAGACTGTAGTAAACAAGCAGGCATATATGTCTGGCTTTAATAGCACTAACGTCAAGCGCAAGAGCCGGTGCATTTAAGCCATCGTTTAGGATTAGCCAGGACCAAATTAGGCAGTGAGATTGTATAAGCTCATAGGGATGAAACTGCTGGGGAGGCCGAGAACCCTGGTCGCCTTCATAAACTTTTATATCTGTTCCATAGGTATGGACTCCTTCACTCGTATGCGTTGAGAGCAAACATGAAGACAACATCCATTGTCTCCTGCATTACCATTCCGGCTTAAAAAAACAAGGCCAGTCTACCCGTAGTCCCTTGAATAAACCATAAGAAAATCTCTTCGCAGACTCAACCACATAGCTCATCAGTCGAGAACGCCTTACGAGCACTTCTGTAGTAGTTGCCGGTCACTTGAAGTAAACACTGATATAACTAACGAAGCCTAAATCGAGCACATTTGTATCCTTACCACGCTACAATAAATGCAAAGGTGGTAACAAACGCAACACAGGGAAAGTTGTATTAGTTGAAGAGCTTTACAAACTTCTCAAGCTTGGTGCTTAGCTGTTCCTTTCAAGAGTTAGCAATTGGTTGGAAATATTTTTTAAACGATTTGCGTTAATAATCAAAGTTCTCCGTTTACTAATCACTAGTGTTTTAAATTTTCTGTCTGATTCTAACAATTTCATATAAAGTTTAGTCCACCGGTTGCAACCTCAATATGTATAGGTGGCCAGGTTCACCTCAAGCTGCTTAATGCAGCTTTTCTGCCAGGTCATCTTCGCTACCATGTTGTAAAAAAACATACTCAATTCAATTCAATTCAATATATCAAAGCGCTGCTGCGCATTAACGTGTTAATGAACTAGAAAATGGTAGTTTACCATAGCCCAAAGCTCTTCCTAGCCTTTCGATAAAACGTCGCGAAATGCCGCGCACTCTTCTGCCCTGATGGCCCCATACGTCGGTCGACCTCAAACCTGGCATCTCCGCGCTTCCGACCAAAACCAGGACTGCACTTCAGAATGGATAGCCCTGGCACCTGTACAGGGACAACGACAGTAACCAACATGGTTGCCTACTCATGAACGATGCGAGGGCACGGCCCCTGGCTGGGTCCTCCAAACAAGAAACGTACTGTGCCTTCCCGGACGCATTAGTGCCTACACAGCATTGTGACGCGCCGGCAGCGTCGTCATTTCCTCTGCACTTATATATGCTTACCCGATGCCACGGGAGACCACAGTCCTTAATGGCATTGCCCATATCCGAGCCGCAAAGCACTCTGGTAGTAGAAGGGGAAACACTTGTCATCGCCTCCTCTTCCTCTTCTCCGCCCCCTTGGCTCTGCTCATCCGGCCTCGTCTACTGCACGCCTTCACTCCAGCCTTTCCGCCAGAAGGAACATGTCCTTCTGGCTGCCTAGGATGTATTTACTCCCCGAAGGCTCTTTGTAATTCGCGGTAGTGCTTGTCAGGCTGTCAAGGTCATCGGCAGTGCAGATATCTCACTGAAATAGCGAGAGCTTGTACTAGTCGAGCTTGTACTGAAATGAAATAAAATGAAATATGCCCTAGCAAAAAGACTGCTGTGCAGAGAGCCTGGCAACTGTTCATTGTGGCTGAGAAGCGCGAAGGACGAGCAGCGAGTTTTTACTCAAGCCAGGCACTGTAATACCAAACCGCACGCTGATACACGCAGCATGACATATGGAAAAGTTTTGCTGTACACTCTTCGTCTGTCGCCATGCATATTCACATCTGAGGCGAAAAAAAAGTTGTCATTACCCCCTTAAATATATTTTTGAGTGATAGCTAAGCAGAGGGCTTCGCGTGCCCAGTTGAAAATGAAAGCAGTGCGAAAGTCGTCCTAATAGGAGTATTTTGCCTATTCTCATCCTCTGTAGGTTTGTGAATGAAATTTCTTTAGAAGAGCTCCCACGCTGACAATGAGCGAGGTGAAACTCCCATTAAGGATAAGCAGCTAGCTATTGCTGCCTTGGGCCGAAAGGGTCGCTGCCCACGTGGAGCCACCCTCGGGACCACGCCTTCAGCGTAAATAAGGTTGATTCCTCCTCCTCCGAGGAGTTCACCATCGTGTAAGTGCTAGTTTCGGATTCAAGGCAAAGAAATCCTCAGAAGCGCACTTACAGGACCCGGTTCGTGTCGTGCTTCAGAGTAAATATGTCACGAGCGGAAAGTTGTCTGTATTAGGTTCAAAGGACGAGTGCGAATTTCAAACATTGAGGACAATGTACCCGTTGTTACGCACCTAGCATAATGGAAAAACAGTCTACGCTTAATGCCTGAGCTTCTGAAAAATAAGCATGCCAGAAGCTAGTAAAAACATAGCTGAATAATAAATCACCATTCGCTGATGAATTATCGTTTTCTGCTCTTTCTAGCGCCAATACGTCCGGAGCCTACACCCCTTA